>JABUQX010128725.1:22500-27500 GCA_015478945.1 Trachelipus rathkii
TTATTAATTATTATTATTATTATTATTATTATTATTATTATTATTATTGTTATTATTATTATTATTATTATTATTATTATTATTATTATTATTATTATTTTATTTATTACAATTTTAATTATTAACTTTTACTATTATTATTATTAATGAAATTATTATTATAATTTATCATTATTATTATTATTCATTATATTTATTATTATTATTATTAGTAGTAGTAAGTAGTAGTAGTAGTAGTAGTAGTAGTAGTAGTAGTAGTAGTGTAATTATTATTATTAAAAATAAGTATCAATATATAAAATAATAAAGTTATGCCAACGTTTTTTTATAACAATAATAATAATAATAATAATAATAATAATAATATAATAATGAATAATAATGAATAATATAATAATAATAAAAATAATAATAATAAAAATAACAAAACGCTAATTTTCATATAAAAGTATGCATAATATAATAAACGTGTCTATATATAAATAAACAATAATTCGAGAGGTTAATAATAATAATACTAATATATAATAGAATAATAATAATATATAATAATAATAATGGAATAATAATAATAATAATAATAATAATAATAGATAAATAATAATTAATAATATAATAATAATAATAATAATATATAATAATTAATAATAATAATAAAATAATAATTAAAAATTATTAAGTGTAAACTTGGGTGGATTTATTTTTCCAAATGTTCGATAATATATTTCTAATTTTGAATACTAACATGTTGACTAAACCCATTTGACGGAATAAACAAGAAATACTAACCTTTACAAATCGTCCGGATTTATATGTCATTCAAAATCCAACAGCCCCAAAATTTAGTTTTTCTTAAAACATTCTTAGTTATTACTATTAGCTATTTTTATGGTCTTTTTAATGGGAAGATATCTTAGAGAATCCTCCGCTATTCCAGTTTTTATTTTTCACTAAGGAGGCTTTTCAGAAGTATTCCTCATTATCAATCATCATTGCTACCAGTAAGAAGTGTTGGACGGACGTATAATAGGATTTACGCGCTCTCATTGTGATTGATTTCAAAGAAACTAACGTCTTTCCTGAAGACGTGTTAGAATTTACTGGACTTCTTGTGACGTTATCAACTTTTTTGACGACATTCACTGACACTATTATCATTCTGAATTGTTACATTCATTTAGCCGAATGTTTCCTCAGTCCTCTTTATACTTTGGTTATGAGAATGTACATACACCGTTCCTTTGATTTTTTTTTTTTTTGGCAACTCAATTCTTTTTTTAGAAAAAGGCCACCCCTGTCTTCATTTTTCACACATTTTTATTCATTCTCCCTCCCTCTTTTTGTATCTTTTTCGGTAAAACTGCTATCGGTTATATTTTTGCTAATATAGCTGAGCTAGTTGTTGCACAACGATCTGTTCCCTCTAATTCCCATCTCTCTATACTAGCGTTCCAGAACTATTCCTCTCATCGCCCTTTTCAACTCTTCAAAATGTTATTTCTGCATTCTATGAGCTTAACAATAAGAAGACGGAGAGTGCGAAGTTTTTCTTCTAATGGTCATCAAAACTTGTGCTTCTGCGCATGCACCCTGCCTTCGTAACCTGTCTCCTCACTGTCTATAAACTTTCAATCTTTTCCTCTTTGCTGGAAATCGAAATGCCATTCATATCACCATGTCTGAAGAACGCGTACCTCAGTCAACAATCTTAACTAGTCGTCCTATCAACTTTAAACCTCTGTTTCTTCCTAACAGTTTTGCAATCTATTCTTAACAAAAATATTTAGAAACATTCTTAATCTTCTAACTTATTTCTGATGGCCAGTAATGGCTTCTGTAAGGACATTTAATTTGACTGGTGGTCCCTTGTCCCTTTCTCACAACTTCTTTTCTCTACTCTTCCGAATCTTGAATCTACTCCTTGAATCTTTTTCTGTGGCGCTTAGAGATATAGAGAATTTCGATATAGGGTCTGGAACACAGGATTTTGATTCTGTAAGTTTCCTTTTTCGGTATTATCTTTTCTTTTTGTAACCTTCTCTTTGGCTTTCTGTTCGAGTTCGTTATATGCTGCTATTGTAGAAGGCTAGCTATTTACTTGCAAATCTTCCATAGTGGTGTTTTCTCAGAAATTCTGTTCCTATCCCAACCTCTTCTTTTTTTATTTTTACCTCAATGACTATCTGTTACTCTGCCGTCTCCTCTCCACCCGTAGGCTGATAACTCTATCACTCATCGTCACTCCTTCCAATTTGAAAGACGACTCATTCAAACAGCAATAAATGATGCTAAAAGGATAGCCTAGAAGCAACAGACTTCTGATCTTTCTGATACCAAAAAAAAGATGGTTGTTTTTAATGCCTAAATAACTCAGTTCATTATCTATCTACTTGACCTAATTTTTCACACAATTATAATATCTTCTTTCAGAATGCAACTCTCTAACCTTCTTCTCTTTTAATATTCTTGATATTTTCTTTTCTCGTGATCTTTATTGGAAGGATCACATAATGTTCTTTCTTACAAATTTCTAGAAAATTGGGTGTTCCTAGGAGTTGTCGGAACTTCTTCTCACTACCCGAGTTGCTAGCTCTACTTAAGGGCGTTGCTTCCCTTCTACAGTATATGAATCACATAACTTGGGTGGTTCCACACATATTGCTCTCCCTGATACAGTGTAGTCTAGGGCTTGTCGACTTCTTAACTTTCTTACTCTAACTAACCCTCTCCAATTTTCTAGACGTCAAACAGCTACATCACTCTCTTTATTCTATTATTATTATTACAATTGATATTGTTTTTTTTTTTAGTCATGCCACCTCCTTCTTTGTGGAGAGCTTCATTAACCTCGTATTTCAGAGCAGTGCTCATTCCATTGCCCCACTCAATCTCTATAAGCCAAGACTTAACCGATATGCCCAATCTTACATGCAATCTACTTGTAAAGTCTGGAACATGTTTTTCTCCCATTTATTTACTTTCTAAATATATAGTTAGGACGTATTAGGTATATGCTTTCATTTAGAGCACTTTACAATTACAAAAACAAACAAACAAAAACAAACAGTTTAAAAACAGTTAGTTTAAACCAAAAACAAAATATTGGTTTAAACCAAACAACCCGCATTTATATATATACATATATATATATATATATATATTATATATATATATATATATATATATATATATATATATATAAATATATATAATATATATATATACTATATATATATTATATATATATATATATATAGTATATATATATATATATATAATATTATATATATATATATATATATAATATAATTATATATAATATTATAGTAAATATATATATAAATATATATATATATATATATAAATATAAGTATATTATATATTATATATATATATATACTAATTATATATAATATAATATATATTTGTAAGCAGTAGGGAAACTGCCCGAGGTACTCAACAGCATAAATTCCCCTCGCTTTCGCTCGGTCTTTTTTCTTATGGTAAACACGGCCGGTCGCTCGCTCAGCTCGGTAGTTTCCCATACTACTGTATATAACATTTTAATAAAAAAAATTTATTAGAGAATTTAAGAAAGATCTATAAATTTTGCTTTCCAGGTAATTTCACATAAAAATAACATTTGAAAAGTAATAGATTAATTTTACATTTAAAAATAGCCACCCTGTAAAAAATTTTATAGCAAAAACTTTTATAGGAAATTGAAGTGAAAAAATTTATATTGAAAATTTTGCTTCATAAAATGAATATAAAGAGCTATGTTTAGCCTATAAAAAAGACACTATAATGAAATATCATTAAAGTTTAAATTGTTAATTTGAAAATGTGGTCCCTGTGTCCTAATATTAGACTAACCGAATCAAAGTCGCCAGTACGTACAACATTCTTACATCTAGAACAATATGGAAGAAATATGTATTCGGTCTTAAATCACATGTTTCTACTACAACATTCTATTTATTATAGAGAAAAAATAGCAAATAAATCAAATAAATAAATTAATTTTTGTAAACTTAAATATAAAGATTTCGTTATATTTGAGGTGGGGACCCAATTTGGGTCCCACCCTTAGTAAATTATTATTTTTTTTTTTTTTTAATAAAAATATGTATTTATATTGAAGATAAATTATTTTATAATGAAATATCAGAGGGGAGCGTGAAAACGCCCCCCTTCATAATTTTTTTTTTCAAACGGAATTCTTACTTTTTATTTTTTTCAAAACAGTCGTGAGACGCGGGAGAATCAGATGTCTCCCAAAATTAATCATTTCAGTCTAATTATTAATTTTCTATAATTCTACTAATGTCCTAGAGCCAGTGTGTTTATATTGTTCTCTAAAACATATTTTTTCTATTTATCGCCATTTTATTCATTTGATTGGTATATACTTTATATTTTTATAACTTTTCTAAATTGGTATTCCTTTCTTTGCACATTTCATTCCATCTTACCCACAAAGCTTATTTAAAAATAATCTTTATATTTAATCTTTGCTTTATTACTTCATTTTTTCACTCTCTGAGCCTTCCTAATATGTTCTTTGGTTTTCAAACTTTTTTAAAAGGCATAAATAATTTTTGTTCTTAAATCCACAAATTTTTTATTGGATTTCCACTTTGTTTCCATCATTCATTACCTAATATTTTTCTTCTGATCGAAATGTCTCATGATCTTTTAGGATAATCAGATATATCAATAAAAGCTGTATATTCCACTTTTCATATCTTTATACCACATCATTCTTTTTGTTATAAATAACATAATGAATCTGATCTGTAAAACCAGTAATTTTGCATTTAAGACTGTATTTAATTTTTTATATATAAATTATAGGGAAATCGTACAATAAGTTTACCTAATCCAGATATAAGATGCCTTACATAAATAGGTTTATCAAATCTTAGTTTTGTCTTTTTCCTATGGATGATATTAAATTCTGAGAATATTTTAAAATGGAATTCAAAGTTGGTTTTTAT
>JABUQX010128725.1:35000-48607 GCA_015478945.1 Trachelipus rathkii
GAGAGTAGAGAGATGAGAGATAAATTGAGAGAGAAAGAAGTAGAGAGAGAGAGAGAGAGTTATTACATGAATTTTACTAATTTTTGTATAATTATTTAGTTGTAATTTTTGAGAATACTTTTAATAATAAACCTGTTCTGTGTAAACTTGCAAATTATTTTCAAATGGGAAGTCAAGGATGGACATATATATAATAACCTTGTAAATATTCGAATTAATAATTAAGATAACACTGAATATACTATAATATTACCCTCTATTTCTTATGTAATATAACATATTTGTGACGTGAGAAACTGAGATGCTGAACTGAACTGAGTGTGGATTGTGAATCACTACTAAAGCGGATGAGCACTAGATGAGTCTTTATTAAGAGAAATGGATATGCGTAGCAACTCTTTATAGGACGGAGGTGGCGAAAGGAAATATAAAAATAATTTGTCCCCGCTAACGAATAATGCAGGACAACGGAGGACATCGTTGTGTAGAGCAGAAAAACTTTATTGGTTAAATATAAGGCTATCTGACGAGAGGCAGCAGAGTGCTAAATGAACTATTTACGTGAACTCTGCTCTACAATTATATTATTATGAAAAAGAGACACATTAATTATTCAGCATTAGTTATGTAAATCTCTTTACTTTATATTAGTTTGAGTTTTTATATTAGTAAGGAGGGCTCAAATTTCAAAAAATTAAAATTATATTTAATTAAGAATTAATTCTTGTATGTTAGTGCATGTCGCACTAAATATTGCGGATATTAAACACTTTACATATGAATCCTGGGTATTTATGAGTATATGATTAGTTTTACTTTTCTAAATTCCAAGTTATGATAAGAGGAAATTAAATAATATGTATTGATACGCGAGCAGGTTAATATATATGGCAGCGTAATAGTGCATTTAAGAACAAGCTACAATGTTGGTATAATTTGTATTTTACATTTGTTTTTTGTCTTAATGGTTAGCACTGAGTTGTTTATAATAGAAGTTGCTTAGCTAAAAAAAAAAACAATCTTGTAAAACTCACAATATTTAAAATTCACGAATATGTATTTGTAATACCGTCTTGAAATTTCTGCTTCTCTCTCGATATTATATTTGGAGGGTACGAAAGCCTGTATACAATTTATAACTTGATTAAAAATAGGAGAATTATTTGCAAATGGCGATGATGCTTACATATCCTTTTAATTTTTTATAAATTTAAAATAAATCTTCATTTATTCAAGAGTTGTTTGTTAGTTCTTTCAGATGGACCTTATTTCATATATATATAATAAAAGATTTTTAGGGAAGGGAAGGTCGCAATTGGAGAGAATCCTTCTATCATAACTGCAAAATGTTTGCAGAATTCGATCGTTCATTTCTATCTAACCTAATTAAACTGTATAAAGCCACGAGCTAGGCGAGAGCGAGTGGGTAGGCTTAGTCCGCCCTCCTGATATATATATTATTAATTTTATTTATATATTATTATATTTTATATAATATATTATAATATTATATATATTATAATAATAATATTATATATATAATATTATTATTTATATAATAATATATATAAATATATTATATTATTAATATATATATATTAATAATATTAATATATATATTATTATATATAATTATTATTATATTATTGATATTTATATTAATATAATTTATATAATATATATATATATATATAATATCTTAGTATATATTAACTTTAATTATATATATTGAAGTTGAACCTCCTCCATTAAGTTTTTTGAGTTCAAGAGCACCGCAGCTTAGATATATTATATTTATATATATATATATATATGATATCTAATAATATAATTAATATATTAATATTAATATATATAAATATAATTATTATATATATATACTATATATATATACATAATATATATATATTTATATATTAAATATTATATATTATATATTATATTAATATATATATATTAATATATATATATTATATATATATATATAAATATTATATTAATAATATATAATTAATACATTAGAAAATCGATAATAACTGAAATACTATTTATGTAGACTTGTTTTTTAATACGTTTAAGTAACTTATTCATATTCATTATACATCTGAAGCAATATCTTAATTTGTAGAACTAAATCATGATCGGAAACGTTTTCACAGAGTACTTTGAGCATTCATTAGAGAGAAAGCTTCGTATCTCTAATAATTATCACTTTTGCACCTATAATGATGCTTTCCGAAATTGAGGCTCTAGCTTTGCTAATTGCCTGTTGTTCATTAATTAAAACAAATCATAGGACACTTCATTTAATTGCCTACGCTCAATGTAATGTTACATTAGCTATTAACGAAACTAATGATTTGAGGTAATTAAAGGACACAAATTCATTATTTTAATTCAGGTGTTTATTTACATATAACTGATGAGGTAATATCATGTTGATACATATATTTATAATTATTTAATAATAATATATATAACTTATATATTTATATATATTCTTAATTATAATTAAAATGTATGTAAAATATTCTTGTTGTTGACGTTTATTTTCATTATTAAAATATTCTTATAAGTAAAATATATATATAATATATTATATATATATATAATCTTTACTTAATGTTTTTATTATACAGTATATAATAATAGGAGCAAAGGGCAGCTGGTTTTGTAAGGGAACATGGTTGCAGGCCCTGGTTCAAGATAAATACTTTATCTTGAACGAGAATTTCCACAGTATGGGGTTGTTTAGTCGGGTGTTTTTGTAGAGCTTCTTTAAAGGCGTGATATTTTGGATACACGGAAACTGTCAATTTAAAGGGTGTGGGGGAGTGAGAATTTGAAGGCTTCTTTTCTGACTTAGTAATTCCGGCTCGTCTAACTAACTAATACTCTTTCCAGTGATATGGTGAGCAGTCCACATCCCACTCTTTGGGAGACAGTGTGGGATCATAAAAGTAAAAATAGAGAATGAATAGAATAGAATATTTAATCTTAATATATATATAACGATTATAAGGTAACTTTATTTAAACAAGGGAGGCAATTAAAATAAAATATACAGCTTTGTAAAGTTGGCAAACTGCGTAAACGCTATTTTACGAATTCTAAATTTATTAGAAAAAACAGAAAATAATAATAATCAATACATCTATTCTTTTAGTTAAAATGGTTAAGTAATTTCAAATATGCTTTAACTTATATTTTAATATAAACAAAAAAGTATAAAAAGAATTGATTGTACATATTTGGGTCTTCACACCATAAGTCATTATAATATAGAGTTAAAAGCTCTTAGACAATTTAATTTCAGTTATAAAATCTTTTAATGTTATCTTCGAAAAGTTGTTTAATATATGACAACTTAGTTGTTAATTTTAAATTAACGATACCTTAGGGCGGTGAATACTCATGTTGCTCGCATGCACGGCAGACAGCCGCGGACTACTCGTGAGGCTTTACCGGACTCAGACCGAGGTCATATAAAATTAATTCTTAATCTTTTTAGTCGTATAACAATTAAAAAATATAATGAGCATCTATATCGTAGGTTATAATATAATAATTTCAAGTGTAGATAAATGACATTATCAAAATAATTTTCGCACTAATTTTTTATATTACAACCTGGCTTTAATTAAAGCCCAAATATAGGAGGTTATATATATATATTATATATATATATATATATATATATATATATATATATAGGGTTTAATAATTATATTAATATTAATATATATATAATAATATATATATATTATTTAAAATATTAATATATATAATATAGTATATATATTATTATAATTTATTATATATTATATATATATATTATATAAATTATTAAAATATTATATTAATATATATATATATATTATATTATAATATATATAATATTATAATAATATATAATTATAAATATATATATACTATATACGGGTATTAATACATATATATATAATATATATATTAATATAATATTTTATATTATATTATATATATATATATATATATATACTATATTAATATATATATAATTAATATAAATATATATATATTATATTATATATTATATATATTATATATCTATATTATATATAATAATTATATATATCTATATATATTTTATTAATATTATTTAATTTATTATATACAATTCAACTCATATCTCGCATGAGGAGAACAAGGGTGGCGGAAGTGAAGTGATCAACACTCATTTCAATGAAAATTAAACATTAATGAATAAGAAATGGGTTATGTTATCAGCCCACCTTGCTTAACTATAGACAAAGATGAAATACTATCATTACTGAAAACTACCCTAGACGTAACGACCCTCCGGTAATATTGGCAGCATTTCACATACAAAAAGGATAAACATTCGACCCTTACCTAGAATTTATATATTAAATTAATATTATTATAATGGATTTCTTGTCATTACCCAACTCATACTACCACATCACTATCTACATTATAAGATAATTATTATTAATATATATAATAAATATTAATATAATAATATATAAATTTAATATAATATATATATATATATATATTAATTATATATATAATTAATTAATAATATATTACATTATAATATATATTATATATATAGATATTTTATATTAATTATTTTATTAATATATATATAATATATATATAATAATAGTATATTAATATAATTATATTATATTAATTAAATATATTATATATAATAAATATATATATATATATATATATTTATATATTAATATATATATTTTATATATTATATATAATATATATATATTATATTATTTTATATTATATATATATATATATATATTATATATATTATGATATATTATATACGTAAGATATGATATAAAACGTAATTTAAATTTACATTTTATATATCAGATATTTATATAGTGAATATATGATATAAACTATTAGTATATTAGTCATAATATAATGAAGTAACTTTAGTACTTATATAATGTATATATATATATATTTAATATCTATGTAGATATCTCATATATTAAGTTAAATTAATTAGTATAATTTATATAAGTAATTATATAATATATAGTATATTATGTACATATAGATAGTATTAATTTTTAATTATATATAGATTATATGGTTATATTATCTAATATTAAAATTGTATAGTATAGTAATTAGATTATATTGTATAGCTTATATGAGCATATACTACCTATAGTATAATTATCATAGTAATATATATGTATAATTGAGATAATATATTTATTTAAATAGTTAATATTGTTAATATATATAGTATATATTAATATATATATATAATATAATAATATATATATATATATTAATTATAATATATATATAATTTATATATATTCATAGTATTATAATACTATATAATTTTATGAAGGCTTATATCAGGTAGTTTAATAGTACTACTACTTATATACGTATGGATATTTTCATTTTTATTGAGGTTAATAATCGCCTTATGTTGTAAACTTACATTTAATTCTATTTTTAATTTTAAAACTAAACTAAGTTCACATTAAAATTTTATTGGGACTAGGCGTAACGGTATTAATAATTATTTTAACCAATTATAATTATCGTAAAGCTACAAGTTTATGTTATAAAATTTGTAATTTAGCCTACTAGTGAATCTAACCAAGTGAACTAAAATTAAGGGATAAGATGCGAATCATGAACAGCCTGTGGATGTTCCGAATAATTCATACGATTTGCTAATTATGCTCTATCATGAGTTACGGAACATTAAGGCTATACAATGAGGATGGCAAGTTTTGGATAATTACATCAAAACACCACATTAACTCACACACATATATTAATTTATATATTAAAGTAATATTGTTATAGTAGCTATAATGTATTATTAATAATATAATATATGTCAGTTTAGGTATAGTATATATATAATAGTTATATAATATGTTTCAGTATTAGAGTATTAGTTATATAGTGTTGCTTTTATGATATTAATATATATTTAGTGATACATATATTAGATATATACACTATTATATTATTATATAGTATTATATATCGTATATAATGTTATATATAATGTTGAACTCGAGGTTCATATAATATTATATATTAATAGAGTACTAAATAATTAGACTGTATATATTGGTATACTTGATTAGTTAGATTGAGTAGTACAGGAGGCTTATAGGTTTATAGTTTGGTTAGAGCTACTCCTATACTCATTTACGTACATATATATGCTGGCATAGGTATATACACATATGTGGCTCTGCCTATTATATGTAATATTATATGCTGATATATGAATACACTCGCTAGATCAGTTATAGGATAGTATTAAGCTATTTGCTGAATTAGTATATAGTATCGGAGTAATATAATTACAGTAATAGATACATTATCATACGACTATCGTTTGTGCCGCGTATACATACGGTCATGTAATGATGCGATTTATATAGTATGAATCGATTGGATTGAGAATCAGGGATTGACTAAGGTGTGATTATGAGTGATTTATAAATCGTTACCGTACGTGAGATCGTTCTTAATACTAACTATATTAATATATATATATCGTAGTAATAATGATGATCTATATTAATATAATATATATTATTAGATATTAGTATTATATGGAATAATAATTATTGTAGTATAAATTATTATAATATATATCTATTATTGAGCTATTGATATAAGATACAGTATCGTAGAATTATAGTACTAATGACTCAGCTTAGTATATTAATAGTGAGTGACTAGGGATGGGATGTCGTATAACTAATCGTATTCGTGATTAATAGTTTAGTAATATATTATTTAGTCATTGGTATTAGTTAATTGCTATGAGTATTAATAAACCTTAGTTATTATTATATGTATACTTGCCTACAATACTTCAGGATTAACTTGTTCATAGATCACTTAGAATTTTAGAAATGGAACCAGGTAGCCCATGCGTAGAGATTTATGTTATATACGGTAAATGACGAATTATGTACGTAAATCTACACAATGATGAGCACGTATTGCTGTTCTCTGCACCTCGAGTGAGATCAGCTAACAGTCTATGGGACTCCTACCTGGAGCGTTAACATGTGATGGTCGCATTTGCACGTATCTTAGAGTAGAATATGCATGACATGGAAACTGTGTGGAGTGAACTCGGGAGTAGAGGGAACCATAGGGATTTGATAATGTGCTGTGTGGCCCAGTTTGAGTGATGTCGAGTGGGATGTGTAACGAAGGTATAGGTCGTGCTCAGCTAAGTGTAGGTCGAATGTCGGTATGGAACTGGCTAGATTACTGAGAGATACGAGTTATGGATTGTGAGGGATATCTAAGATCTTGGATACTTTAGTTGAGTTCTCGACACTGTTGCACTCCGTTATAGCTGTCTGTTAGTGAGAAATTCGTTTACATGCGTGAGATATGAATCGTCGGATGTTCAAATATATCGTCCAAATTACAATAGGGTAGGAGCTGTGTCATGGGATTGCAGATCATACATTTGTGTATGGTATCATGTACTAGTCCTGGGGTATGGTATGACTGGACTGTATATTTGTAATTATAGGATGCGACAGAGGCGAAAGATGATTAGGGTGATGAAGTCTCTTGTGAATATGATATATAGTCACTCTCTGCAAGTTTAAGTGAATAAAATAATAAGGGGATACTTGGAGATCGTCAGCAGAGTTGAGCGCTTAATGTATCAGTATCTTAGGATGATTCATGCTGGTCGCTTAAATAGCAGTAGAGAAGTTCTATGTGATTTGAATATGATGTAATTGTAGATTGGATAGGCTAGATTAGAAGGTATTTACGACCTAATATATTAGGTCAGCGTGTACAGATACTTTATGATCTGGGTATTACTCTTAGTGACTTATAGGGATCGACGTAGATACCTTAATCAGTATGAGTGATAGAAATGCTTTGAGGAGTAGACAGTTGGATCATATAACGTGTCATGATGCGGTACATCTGAGCTTACGAGGCGCCGGATATTGTGAGTTATCAGAGTCACGTTAGTCAGGTGCGTTCCCCTTACGTGACTGGAGTATCTGGGTTACGTAGCATCGGTACTTATCACGTACTGTCTACTGATTCGTAGATAAATGAGATACTTATGTATTAGAATGAGTCAGAATAAGATGTAATCGATGAGTATATCAGATAGAATGTATGTACATAGATGTAATTACTATTCGGGGTGTACTTATACATTCTGTGTAATAAATCGGTTTGACTAGATGGCAGATTATAATCGCTTATAAGATGCGCGTGTAGCAGTCTCATGATGTGCTACTCATATTTAATTTACATAGCAGTTGGGTCGCTCAGGAGCTTATTTTGATAAGAATACCGTCTTAGAGGCGAGTTGCTGCGAGAGTAGGTGATGCTATAGTGAATAACTGCTTTCGTGTAAGAGGTGTCTGATTCGATTCGGTCTGTACATACTGCTGGTTAGGGAAGCACAGAATATATATATTTCACGTTATATAACATTGCAGGAACTGCTAATGCTGTCGCGCTTCTATTCACTCCTGTAGTTGAGAGGAGCGTGTGGATAAGTGGTGTAGTGTGAGCTTGGCATAGTTATGTACTACGAGTTGCCCAGAGTTAGATGGTTGTGAGGTTCAGTAAGTTCGGATATCTGTGATGAGGTAGTAAGATTTAAGAAGTTGTTATTCTATTCCTGGGGAGGTGTTCCCTGATATTGGCTGATGTGTCGTATAGCGGTGTCTGAGGATGTTATTAATTGATTTAATTCCTTTATCTGTTGGTGTGTTAGTCGTATTCATAGTATACGTAGAGTGACTAGAATAAACGTAATTACGAGTGCCGATCTTCCGAGTGATCACGTTATATGGACATAGAGATCGATTGGAGTGTATATCGCCGCTAAATGCAGTTACAACATGCATTTTAATACTGGTAGAGCACGTGATACGAGTGTGTTTGCGAGTATGGCGAAGTAGGAGGTATTTTGTAAGACGACTAATCTTGCACAATTGGCAGAGTGCGAGTCTGTGTCATAGTTTAGAAGTTCTTCGTTAAGCATGTTGATCTTTTTGTTCCTATGTGATTCGTGTATGTATTTATATTTGTTTTGTTATGAAGGTCAGAGTGAAGTGTATCTATTCAGAGTGGTGAGGTGAGTTCTTTAAGTCATAGAAAGTACGCGGTGATCTGTGAATATAGATTAAGAGAGTGTATGAGCCACTGCGAGTATTACTAGTCTTGTGAAGAACGCGTCTTCCTTTGTATGGTTATTAAAGGCATATTATAACGTAATATATATATTTTATGTTTATTGTATTGTGTTGGAGTATTAGAGAGACGTGAGCACGGATTTTGAGTGGTTTATTTATGTCATGAGGTAGCTTTAAGGTAAAAATATGTTTAATATTTGGTCATGAGGCTAGAGGGTATGAGTACGTGTGTAAGAGTTGGAAGTTGGTTCATTTCGGTAGTTTTGGAAGAAATGGTGTTGGTAATAGGATGAGTAACGTGTCAGCTTTGTGTGAGTCGTCTTTAAGTATGGGATATTTGAGGAGGTATAATTTTAGAGTGGATGATTTAGTGAAAGTTGTAGAGAATAACATAATATGTTGTGTTTATTCAAAGTTAAAATCTTAAAAGTGTTGACGTGATGATTGGGAGAGCGAAAAATTTCTGAGGGCTCTAATATGTATATAAGCTGTGATGAGTGGTTAGTGAGACAGTTTTTATGGTTTGTTATTTGGGGTACTGTTTGGTGTAAAGCATATCACTCGTAGTATGACTTGAGTACAGTGTTCGGTGGTGAAGAGGGAGGTGGCGTTTAGTTCCGTTACACTGAATAAAAGTGATTGGTAGGATTGAGATAGAGTGAGAGAGATAGTTTTCCGTGCACCAGATGTTTCTGTAATGAGGTGTCTGTAAAAATGAGGGCCGGAGTGGCTACTAAGTTTACTGCGGGGTGAAATATGATTAGGTTACTGAGATGTAGGTACTGAAGGTGGGGTAATGTGAGAGGAACAGGTTGAATTAAGAATTCGGTAGTATAATGCTAGGTCAGAGGAATTATGGAAGCGGTAAGTTGTATAAGGAAGGTTTACCGCGATAATCATAGGATGTGTTCGATTTGTACGTCACTATTGGAGATATAGATGACTTATACGAGAAGTAGCATTGCGTCGACTGTAATCGGTTTACTTAGCTAAATGAGTTTATGGCAGTCTGTAGCTGTAATTTTGATGAGTGGGGGTTATGTATGCGACTAGTGTATTGGTTGGTTGAGAATAGCTGTGTTATTGGAATGTGGGATTCTAGTGAGACTTCTGATATTTGAGTGTCCTATTTTGTATAGTTAGAACAACTGTAAAGGTTATTTATTCCACCAATAATGAATATTATGACATTGAAGTGATTAATATTTATCTGAACTTATTATATGAATTGTTATGTAGATAGTTAGGTAGTGGTAGGGAGAATCCGATAGGATAATAAGTGAAAGTCACTTGTGATCATCGCATGGCTCGTAGAGGATGATTGGTTAAAATGTGGCACGTACTTGGACTGTTATGTTGGGACCTTAGAGGATGTTTTGGAAAGTGGTTTAATTATCAAGTGAGTTGATTTTAAGTTACTAGATTAGAGTTAAGCGTGTAATTGTAAGGTTATGGTGATGGAGTATAAGGGTAAGATATGAACCCTTAAGTAAGTTATTGAGTTTAATAGTGTGCTAACAGGACCGCGTTATAGTGACGTGAGCATCGTTGAGACGGCGGGCGCCAGTTGTTACCGCAGATTTAGCGTAGAAGAATGTTATTGTGTGAATATTATTGTGTAGATAACGGAATTTTAATTAAGTGGTCATGTGTTGACAGATTATCAGAGAGGTGGAGGGGGTCAACTTCAATATAACTTTTTTAAAAATGTAATGCTCATATTATGTAGCTTTATGTAGTATTAAAAGTATATATAAAGGGTATTCCTATAGGTATATGAATTAAGTCTAGGTATGATAGATATTGACAGGGAAACACGTATAATTATGGTTAGGAGTAAAATGAAGCGGAGGTGTACGGTATATATATTATAATAGTAGTTATCGATCAAAAACTTAGAGGAATATTACGTGGGATAGTACTATATCATAATATATTGTCACATGGTTTTCTGATAATTGGGAAATTAGAAGGGTCAATTTCTTTGATAATTGAATTTAAGGGGTAGTACATTTATTTGTTAATATAAAAATTTGATATAAGCAGTAGAGAGATTTTTTGATTTTAACCCTATTAAACAGTCAGGGTTGATTGAGAGGTTGTTTAGTAATAGAAGATCTCATGCTCGATGCAATGTTATAGAAACGTGTGTACTCATTGATACTAAGTTTTTCATTAATTGCGAGTATTGTAGTGATATTATAGTGAGTAGTAATGACGGAGGGGATAGATATTATTATGTTGTTGTTATGTATATATATATAGGTAATAAGTAATAGTATAGATGATGTAGATATGAGGTAGTGATTAGTTAGGTACTGAGTGAAGTATACCAGTAAATATTGGTGAAGATATATGTTTAGTCATCCGTGGTCTTTGATGTAACTATTTGCCACTTGTGTAATTCCCGGTTATATTATAGCTTTAGTTAAGTAGATGATCTGTGCATGGTTATTTTACAACTACGCAATGTATTATATAATGGAATAGTGAAGGAGAAAATTGATTTGTTTTATATATATTTTGTTTTAGTTAAGTGAAGGGGTACTAAATATGATTTCAGTGGCAGTTACATTGGGGCGGTAATCAGTGACCTTTTGAAGTATTCAAGATGAAAGTAAAGGTTAAAAGCTTGTCGTGCCTTTATAAAAAAAATAGTAAGAAGGTATCCATCCCTTCTTTTCAATTTTTAACATACCATTATTTTTTGAATCATTCTTACTGAATATTACTACCGGTAACTAAATATAAACCATTTATTATAGCCAAGATCTCCCATGATGCCAAGATGGTCGCGAGTTTTCTTTTTGCTTATTTCTATTACTCTTACTCAAAACCAATGCACGTTGATATAGATTTCATATGAAAAGTATGTAAAAATATGAAAACACTCGTTAATTTATCTTGTTTGATATATATCAATTTTTTTTAGAGAGCGTAGGAACTAGAATATTATGTACATTATAAGAGAGAGTTTGACAAATCGATGGACAGAACCATTTGAAGGAAAGTTGATAATTGCTTAAAGATTATGTAAAACCATTTAAAAAAAGGAGATATATCTGAACGAGGAGGTTTTCTAATCATATGTTATTATCTCAAGTATGATTATTTAATTTATTCTTGCGAAGAAAATCTGTATATGGAGGAAGAGCTTGTTTTAGAGAGCGCCATTCCTTTGATCTTTAGGATTCAGTTATATAATCTTGAATACACTTTGGCGTTTACCATTGTGATTTTGTTACTTACTCTACAGGGACTAAACTGTGGGAATTGCTGCTATTAAAGAAAAGCCCACAGAAATTATATAAAAAGTTGAAATTTATTTTAAGTCGACCTCGGAACACTATAGTGCGTGTTTAATAGTAATAGGAATAAGGTAATTAGAAGGAGGAATTTAGACTATCAACACGAACATTCAAATATGTATCCAAGCAAATAAATCATCATAATCTCGACAAAGTATGATAACAGCTAACGGCGAAAATTACTTATATATACTATTATAATGTTAATAATTTTTATATGGTTTGGCCAGTTCTCAGTACTTACCTTAAGCGGTAAATTTGATCTTAAGCATCTTTATGGAAATAGAACGTTAGATGACTCAAGTTATAAACTTTTAAATTCGACTTCATATTTTAGGTAATACTCCAGTGACTACGAGAGTGGCTTAACGAAGATTGCTCAAATAGTTTTAAATTATAGAAATAAGAGAATTATACGCGAATGAAGAATATTTAAAAATCGCGAATATTTATTATTGCTATAAATTAAAATCATTTTAGCCCTCTTTCCTAGTCAGCAGAAAAATTTAGGTGTCAAACTAAAGTTTCAGAAAAAATAACGCTCCAAATCATCCACATTAAACCAAAGACTCTATATCATCATTGACTAGCGTAAATTTACACAGTTTTAGTTTTTAAGGAATGTTAAAGAACATATGAAAGAGTATAAAGATTTTACTCAGAGTGAATTGGGATGAAAACCTTTAAATTATTTGAAATTAATGCAGTATCGAATAAAAGAAGACCTTAAAGATAGAAATTTGAGAAAAGAGAAATATCTATAATAATAAGGAGCAACTCGTGATTTGCACACGAACGGATGATGAAGATAATAGATAATGAAGAGGTGGATTGCCCATTAGTTTAAAATGAAGACAAACTCTCAAAAAATTAGTAAAACATAAACAAAGATTTGAAATCATTCTAAAATTATTCTCAGAAAAATTTTATATCCATGCCATAGGAAAAAGAAACACACTAAGATTCTGATATAATCATTTAATAGTAAATAGCATATCTAAATAAATATATCATACCGTTTTATGGAAATGTTAGGTAAAAAACTTATTGGTGATAGAGCTATAACATAATA
>JABUQX010128726.1:0-7500 GCA_015478945.1 Trachelipus rathkii
ATAAATATATAAATATTTATGTTCGAGAATGGATATAAATAAATAAAATATTTTAACAAAAATATACAGACTGTGTGATTTGATAAGTTATCTAAAATCTCTACTTGAAAATTAATCAAATTTGAAATTTAATGCAAACGTCGATTCCTTTGTGTGGACACAAATTACAAGACCAGCTGATACATTTACAGTTACTCTAATGCAAGTGAGTTGCCTATTCGTAAATAAATAATTCTTTTGTTGCAAATAAAATCTTGGCTGTGACAGTTAATCATATGTTAACAAATAAATATTTAACTTACAAAATGTTTTATATTTAATACCACAGTATAATAATTGCGAAACTTCAATAAATAAATTATCATAAATAACAAGCTTACTGCCAGTACTATTAGCAACGATTTAATAGCAATGCAGCGTTACAATGCAAATATACAGACGACACTCTGGTGCATTGATACATAAGAAAACATACATATATTCACAAATGCTTTTATCGAGACAAACTTAATACTTTTAACTTTTACATCATAAATAAGATGCAATACTTTACACTTTGAAATTAAATCACCATATTTAATTTAAAATAAATATTACATACACCTTTATAATAAATCACAGAACAAAACACTACTTGGCTACAAATATATACTTTAACACATAATAAAAATTGATCGAGATATAAGCGGCATTCACACTACCAACTGTATACACCTTGGGGTAATAACAATGAAAGCAAAAAGATACAAAATATTCTTGTTTTTACTATTTATACGAATCTCGGTAATACAGTTTACGTCTCTTATCGAATCACAGCATTTTAAATCAGTAAGTCAAATAATGTATACATTTATTAATTAATTTTAGAAACACAATAATATTACAAGCCATCACAAGGAAAGGCGGAGTTGGCCATTCCGTCCAATTATCATAGTAATTTCTTGGAGAAAAGACAATCTTCGTCCATTCAGTGAATAAAAAAGTAACATAAAATTGAGAATATGAACTACACACCGTAACAAAAAAATGCATTTATAGATATATAAAATTATTTTAATTATATATAAATATATATATTATCTATATATATATATATATATTATTATATATATATATATATTTATATATATATATATAAAATTATTTATATATATATAAAGTAATACGCAGTAGCCTTACAAATCGTTTTAAAAAAAAAATATTAAACAAATAATAATAATAATAATAATAATAATAATAATAATAATTATTATTAGGTGTTGCCTCCCCGGTGTCAAAGCTTTATGAATAATAATATTATTATTATTGCATAAAACTTTGACTCAACGACCAATGACAACTTAGATTTTAAAAAATAAGTTTTAAAAAGTGAATTCTCATTGGTTGTTGTCTCTCCTTATAATATAACATATTTACAATATTTTGACTGGGCCTTCTGCAGCTTACACTTGGAATATATAACAAAAATAAACGATATTGCAATGGCAACACGTGACCTTTATCTTAAAACAAATAAATGAATCAATTTATATTCTTCATGTAATTACTGCATTACATCTTTGGCCCACCCAACAAGAAGCAAATTGGTACACTTTGCTTTTATTTACATGATGATAAAATATTGGATTCATTTATCATTGCGCTCCTTCTTCTGTAGAGGCTTCTGATGATGAACCCAAATTATCATCGGCATACGACCTGCTTAGGTAGTCAGCAATGACGTTATCTTTTCCACTAATGTGGTTCAGGATAAACCGAAATCTTTGGAGGTATAAAGACCACCTCATTATCCTGTTATTTTCATACCTCTTTTTGTTCATCGCCGTCAGCGGTCTGTGATCCGACTGAAGGATAAATTCCTTCCCATAGAGGTATGGCTCGAATTTTCTGATGCCCATCACAATCGCTAATGCCTCCTTCTCCAAAGTGGAATACCTTTGCTGGGTCTCAGACAATTTCTTACTTCCATAAGCGATTGGATGAAGGATTCCTCCGTCTTCCTGCAGGAGGACATATCCTAGTGAAGTGCCGGATGCATCCACTTGTAGCGTGAATGTCTTCTCCAACTCTGGCATCTTTAAAATCGGTTTCGAGCTCAAAGCTTCTTTCAGCTTCTCGAACGCCTGCTGATGTTTGGACTCCCACCTAATCTTTGTTGGCTCACCCTTCTTCGTCAGGTCAGTCAATGGCGCTGCAATTTGTGCATAGTTCTTCACAAAATCCTGGTAGTAACCAGTGAGCCCTAAGAACGACCTTACCTGCTTTTTATTCTTAGGTGGCTCTGTCTTTTTGATCTTGATTACATTGTCTTCATGTAATCTCTTAGTGCCATTGCCAATGTAGTGACCTAAGAACTCAACACTCGACGAGGCAAACTCGCACTTCGTCGGTCTGATGGTGAATCCCTCCTCTTGGAGTCTTTGTAGTACAGTCTTAAGAATAATCGGGTGTTCGCGCCGGGTCAGAGGATATTTGAATCTATCTTCGACAAAATAGTCGGCTTCATTTCTTTCATCCAATATTCCTATCATGACCTTTACTGCCGGCATTTTACTCTGATACTCACTCATTAGTGTTCTCCTTACACCCTTTCTTCCAGACCTACATCCTCTACTTTCTTCATCATCTCCTTTTCTCTCCCACTTCCTCCATAATATCACACATTTCTTTGTCTTTCTGTGTCTCTTCCGACACTTTTCTCCCTTCCTGCTAACTCCTATCATCTTTCTTGCAAACAACAATTTTAGCACATGATAACTCTTCACATGTGTCTTCTTATCATCACCATACTTCACACTTCTGCAGTCAGTCTCACATCTCTCCTCCTTTACTGACATTCTTCTCTAATCATAGTACCGAAGTATATTTTTTCATACTCTCGCACATATCTTCCTTTATTTTCCTAACATTTTCCAAGCTGTCGGTGTCTTCTCTTTCTGATCCATTTTCAAACCTTTCATTGTGCCACTTAGCATCATTAGCCGACTGTACCAATTTTCCATGGCAGTCTCGGCGTCTCATCTTCTCTCCCTTTACCAAAGTATTCTGGCACAATGATTTACCATTTACTAAACTAGTTCAATGCACTTTTGCATCTCCTCTGTTCACGTCTTTGATCCTAACGCAAATAAATTCTGACCGTATCAGCAATACTGCTGAGGCATAACTCTTCAACTTTTCTGCGTTTCGGCATACCGTCACAAACTTCCTTTATCTTACATTCTTTTTCTTTCCGTCTCTTACGAGACATGCGCATCTTTCATTTCACTCAATAACTTCACCGCACCTTGCCATAACTTTCTGTGCAGTTATGATTCTGCGAGGTGCTTTCTTCTCCACAATAGTTGTCTTTTCCTTGGATGGAAACTGTTGTATGGTGAGGGGTTACTCAATTTTCTTCGTAACTCACGCACACTCTTAGTACAATCTGTCTTACCAGACCAATCTGTACTTCTTTCACTTGAAATGTCACTTGGGACATCCCGGTACTGTCTGTACCTTTTTCAACATCTATTAGTGGTTTCAAAGAGATTTCAACTGCTGCTTTTCTTGTATCCTTGAAACATCCTAGTGACACTGGGACCCTGTGGGGGGGGGGGGGGGGGGGGGGGGGGGGGGGGGGGGGTGGGGGGGGGGGGGGGGGGGGGGGGGGGGGGGGGGGGGGGGGGGGGGGGGCGGGGGGGCGGGGGGGGGAGGGGGAGGGGCGGCGGGGGGGGGGGGGGGGGGGGGCGGAGGGGAGGGGGGGGGGGGGGGGGGGGGGGGGGGGGGGCGGGCCGCGGGGGGGATGGGGGGGGGGGGGGGGGTGGGGGGGGGAGGGGGGGGGGGGAGTTTTGTGGGGGGGTGTTGGAGGGGGGGGGGGGGGGGGGGGGGGGGGGGGGGGGGGGGGGGGGGGGGGGGGGGGGGGGGGGGGAGGGGGGGGAGGGGGGGGGGGGGGGGGGGGGGGGGGGGGGGGGGGGGGGGGGGGGGGGTGGGGCGGGGGGGGGGGGGGGGGGGGGGGGGGGGGGGGGGGGGGGGGGGGGGGGGGGGGGGGGGGGGGGGGGGGGGGGGGGGGGGGGGGGGGGGGGGGGGGGGGGGGGGGGGGGGGGGTTGGGGGGGTGGGGGGGGGGGGGGGAGGGGCGGGGGGGGGGGGGGGGGGGGGGGGGGGGGGGGGGGGGGCTGGGGGGTGGGGGGGGGGGGGGGAATTGATGAGGTTCTTCAACATTTATTAGTGGTTTTATAGGGACTTCAGTTTCTTCTTTTTCTGTAACTTCTTCATCCTTAGATGAACATTGGGACCCTGGGATCACTTTTAGTGATTGCTCCCCGGTTGGTTCGACATCTCTTTTCTCGACGTCCAAAGACTGTGGTACGGACGGTTTCCCTCTGTAAAATTCTTCCCCCTCCAAACACGCCGTTCCATTATTATGATTGGTTTGTTCAGATCTTCATAAGAATCTTCCTCAGCGTTCTCGGCGATGGGGAATAGCAAACTCCTATGGTTATGCTCATCTTCTACTTTACGAAGACCTCGACACTCAGTCGACTCCCACGCCGAGGTTAGGCTGACTGGGGGGCAAATGCACCATTGCACATTCCCAATGACCCAAATCAATAACGACTTCCGGCAAGACAAGCTGCGGTTGTCCTACCACTGTAAGTAAGGGGTATCCACATCGATACTTGCGAGAGGAGCTTCAATCGAACCGTACCTTTTCCAGCAATCTTTATTTTCATGTGTCTCCCACATAACCAACCTCTTCGGTAACGAATTTCTTTCACACGACACAACATTACAATCCGTATCACGGAGGTGTTTTGACTGGGTAGCCATTACCATCCCATTAAGTTACAGTGTAGGTGTGACAATCTGTCATTTTCCACCTTCTCTATTTCGTTCAGGAGATTCGGCTCTTCACCTGAAACATTCAGGACTTTACTGCCGCCTTCAGAGACTCCGGATGCTCCCGTGCTCTTTTCTTCTTCCTTCTGTCTGCCTGAACTACTCTGTCCTCTTCCACTATTGTTGAAATATGGAGGGACTCTACAGTCTCTTGCGAGATGCCCTCTCCTTTGACATTTGAAGCACGTGATCACCACCCTGGGCTCACTGCTACTGCGACGCTGACCCTGTCTGTCGCCGCTTCCTCCACCGATCTGCTTTCATCTGTTCGTCTCACCCTCGACGTCGTTGTCGCTGCTTTAATGATTACTATTCGTTTGAGTAACCTGCTCTCGATCTAAAATTATTATTGTTATTATGGTGACTCTTATCCGCGTGATTATGATTTGTGAGTGACTGTTAGTTGCGAGTTTTAAATGATAAGCTCCCATATAATTCTCTGAACTAACAGTTCTTTCTTCGACTACTTCATTAGTTTTCTCCTTTAATTCTCTTGCGTTTTTCTCTGCTTCTAATTTAACTTTTTGAGCCTCAGCTTCGACTCTAGCTTTATGTGTTTCATCCTCGAGCCTAGCTTTTCTACTTCAGCTTCAGCTTTAAGCTTAGCTTTCTCTATTTCAACTTCAAGATTAGCTATCTGTGTGGCTGGCTTCTCTTTCGCCCTTATGTCAATATAAGGTCCAGTGTTTTCTTCCTTCGCTCTTCTGCCTCAAGCGCTAACTTTTTCTCCTCTAAAGCAGCAGCTATCTTCTGTTTCTTTATCTCCAAATCAGCAGCAAACTTCTGCTGTTTGAGCGCAGCTTCTTGAGCCATTCGGTCTTTTAATAAATCATCGATGTCCTTCCCAGATATACCCACTGATTTACACATTTCTTCAAACTCAGTATTAGAAGTAGCCATTGTTCATAATCGTTTGTATACAAAACAGATTATAAAATATATACGTTTCACTAACAAAGTCACTTTCTTGACGCACGAATCACAAAATCACGTTTTCTACCAAAATTCTGAAATTTGGCTTCTACTGATACATCTATGAAAACCAATTTCTAACCGCAAAATTACAAATGTATATATTATATATATATATATATATATATATATATATATATATATATATATAATATATATATATATATATATATATATAATATACTGGTTTAAAACAATCTGCAGTAAAAACTCTGACAAAATCTAGCGGGAAAATAGTGTTTTCGCCCCAGAACACAAAGCAAGTGAAAATCGGGAATTTCGGACAATCACTATTTTGCTCGCCTCAACTTTGTAACTTTTACTGCTATCTAAACAGTATTTAATATAAATATTATATATTAATATATTATATATATATTATATAAATATAATATTATTATATATATATATATATATATATATATATATATATATATATATATATATATATTTTTATATATATATATATATTTAAATAAAAATATAAAATATAAAGTTTTAAAATTATTCCAGAGTTTAATTGTTTCCAAATAATGGGTATTGTTGCAATAGCAAAAATACTATTTCACCAATACGCATAAAATCATATACGTTCAACTTCAATAAAATAAACCGTTTAACGGACTATATTGACAGTTACTACACAATATCAACATATATCCCAAATGCCGATATTGGTGAAAATACTTAAACAGTGACTCTAGCACAGGTTCTAGCAAAGCAATTACGAATGAATACACTGTGCTCAAATATTTAACAAAATAGCAAATTCAATACACAACAAGGAATTCAATGATAACGATATAATGACTGAAGGGTTACAAAATAAATCTCCCGGACAGGACTACTCAATTTAAATGTAATGAGGCTGGTTGAAAAGTTATTAAATTAAATGTCAAAACTTACTCTTCAGACTGATAAACAATCCCTTGGCCAGGCCCCCTTGACAATCCAACCAACTATCACTTTCTTAGATTCTCAAACCTGTATTGTAACAGTATCCAGATCCCCTGTTGGATGAGCTACCGGCCTGTGCAATAATGTAGTGCAACTTTATACTTAAAACTCACCAACCTATCTCCCTGAAGATCCTTCAAGTGGAACAACGGTTTGAACGGGTTCGTTGCTTTATGTGAAAACCTGATCAGTCAATATCATTCGTTATCAAAGAATTTACCTGTCTTGTGATCAATACTTTGACCATAAACTCAATGTCTTTAAGACCTATAATGATTTCTACTTGAATATTTAAATAAATAAGAAAATGAATTACTTTTGGAAACACTCAAGAAAACTACTGGAATAAGTTTAAAAAATACTTTAATAAAAAAAAATGAATGTGTACTGCTTTATACAAGGTTAGGTTTTATATATCCATGAACATGCAGTTAGATGTCCGAAGATATCTACGTACATGCGCACTGAATAGATAGAACCTCAGTACTTAATATTAATTATATTTTATACTTTAAATATTCCTTTTTGCAATACAGATCAACGACCATATATATATACATGCGATATGTACATTTATATGTGCACGAATGTGTATATGCAACTAAATGTTAAACAATAGTAAAGTACTCTAAAACTAAATTTATATAGATCCTTGCCCATAAATATGTATATAATAAATATATAAATATTTA
>JABUQX010128727.1:0-21957 GCA_015478945.1 Trachelipus rathkii
AACAGCCATAGATGCGGGGAATTCCGGGGGAGAATGTTTGAGGCATGTCCGAAAGTATTTATCATTATCCTAAACACAATATCATCATATAGTTATTATATGCATCTTTTGAAGTCATATATTGATATATATTGTTTGGATCATATATATGAAATTATATATATAATATTATTATAGTGTCTATGATATCGGATCTTAGAGCTGAGGTAAAGCGTGATGCAAAGCCTATATATAATTTATATTAAATAATATAGTCTATAGTTATAGCCATATATTATATAACTTTATATTATTTTAATATATATGTAGGGGGTTATCAACTAAAGATTGCTTAGAGAACTGTAGATAATTTGAAAAAGTAAGAGTGTCACTTGTTCAAGAACGGTTTTAAGCCCTGAACGATTATTGTATGTTGATTTACTCCTAAGAAACTTTAAAATCATAAACTTTCATTTGGGTCATTTTATTTGCATTTCCAAATTGAGACTTGTGAAGAGTCGGAATGAGAAGCAGGTGAACGGAATGTAAAGGAAAGACCCTGCCGGAAGTAGCATTTCCTCCCACGCTCACTGTAAATGCTTTTCTGGTTAAGATTTCCCAAGCTGGTTCACAGTCATTCGTTTCCTGCCGTGAATAATTTTAATGTCTGCGCGAGTACCTATTACTTCTATTAAGATACTTCTCAGAAACGAAAGACGGTTGGAGTGTGCGCAGAATCATAATTGGACTAGCAAGAATTGTATTATTCACGTTGGATGCTTCGAGGAATGCAAATTAGAATATGAAAGTTTGAATTTTATTGTGAATAAGTAAGGTGTTATGAAAAGTATAGTTATGCGACATATTTTTCTAAAACGTCAGAGGGTACAGAGGTACAAATCACTAATTTGTATCTTTATCTAT
The DNA here is from genome assembly GCA_015478945.1 of Trachelipus rathkii. NCBI lineage: Eukaryota > Metazoa > Arthropoda > Malacostraca > Isopoda > Trachelipodidae > Trachelipus > Trachelipus rathkii. Next base: position 904 of record JABUQX010128727.1, read on the forward strand.
TATTTTCCCTTAAGCATGAAGTCGGCGCAATTGTCAAGCAAGCAATGATTTCTCCATTCAAGTACACTCCTCTCACAACTGCCAGACACGTTCATTATCAAACACATCCACACTTAATTAGCCCAAAGAAGGCTTTCCACTTATCCCAAACAAACATCAATTCTATTAAGGTTTCACCAAATATCCAAATATCGCCAAATATTCCTGTGCTATTGGGACAGATCTGTCCCATTCCGCTCTTGACCCCTCCTCTACGTCAGGAATATAAACATAGAATTGACATAATCCGTGCACTCGCCCTTTGACTTGTCAAAGATGTCCCCTTCCAAACAATTTTGTAGAACAGAACTCTTCTACTAAGCTACTCGATTTAACGGATATTAACGATAACTTCGATATCACTTAGCCTGACGGAACTACTGGGCTCGGGGCGCAGTGGTGGCAACAATACCTCGGATGCCCACTTCTGCAAAGGGGAAAGGGGCTACAGATATGATAATCCATAGTAATATTTACTACTATACTATATATACTCATACTCATAAATTAGATGTATATGTTGCTAGACTGGTTAGTATATAAGGTACTATATTAAGTGACTACATATACTAGAATATAGTATATTTAATCATATAATAAATATTATATATATAATTATATATATAATATATATATATATCAATTTACATTTCATATATATATTAAATAAATACGGGCGATATATAATAATATATAATATATATATAGATATAATATATATATATAATATGATATTATATATATATAGTATTCCTATAATTTTATAACTTTATTTATTATTTTTATCTATTGATATTATAATTATGTAAATAATATATAATATATTATAGTTTATATATATATATATATATATATATATTATAATATATATGTATTCATATATATATATATATATATTGTACCCTATAAGATAAGTAATAGTATTCAGATTATATCTATCGTATGATATATATTAATATGAGCTATATATATTATTCTAGTATATATAATATTAATATATAGATATTATTATATATATATATATTTATATTTAATATTTTTCTCTTTGAAATTTTGAGTCATCTGATTTTTTGAGCCCATCTGATGTCATTGATTTATGTTGCATAAATTATTCAAAATTTTCTTTTCGACGGATTATTTTATTTAATACTTAATTTATATTTTACCTATTGATTAAAGGCAATTTTAAACCCAAAAAATAATTCATATTTTAAATTTTTTTTCATGCGCATTGAAGTCCCCAATACTCTGCAATTTATTCAAGTCAGTTAGTGTAAAAAAAAGAAAAAAGAAAAAAATAACTTGCAGTTAGTTTTTGGAACTGGAAATAAATTTTATTCATTTTTATGGTTTGACAATTTTGTTTTACTTTATTATTATTATTATTATTATGTATTAATTTATTATTATTATATATTATTGAATTATTATTATTATTATTATTATTATTATTATTATTATTATTATTATTATTATTATTATTATTATTATTATTATTATTATTATTATTATTATTATTATTATTATTATATATTATTATTAATTATTATGTACATTATTATTTATTATTATTATTATTATATATTATATTATTATATTATATTAAATTATTTATTATTATTATATTATTATTTATTTATTATTATATTATTATTATTATTATTATTATTATTATTATTAAGGTTTAACATTTAGCTTTCAGTATTCTAAAAAGCTCCTTTTATTATCTATTTAGTTTCTTAAAGGCGTTATTATTGCACAAAAGTGAAAGATAATATGAGATTTGTATATTTTTCTCTTTCTAGCAGCATTTCGTCCATGAAAGTTTGGCATACTTCAGAGGTAATTACATGTCATGGATGATGTAGAGTTTTTTGTTTTTGTAGATATGGTGATTTTGTGGGGATTTGCTGAAATTGTAATATTGTTTAAATTCTAATTTTTTAAAGTAATTTTTCATCTTTCTGAATTTTTATAAAATTTTAGATAGATTTTATGTTTTTTATTTTTTATATAAAATATCTCAGTAATTTTTAATTTTTGAATTTCACAGAAGGAATAGATAGATTATTCTGGAAATGATTATATATTTCTCCATTAGTTCTTTTGGTTATGTTGATCTCGATGTCGATTTTTATGATTTGATTAGGTTTATCCAGGGGTCTCGAAAACTTTTTAGCCTAAGGGCCACAGTGCCCTCCACTAAGTTCAAGGGCAAGACTAGAAGATCATTATACCTAAAGGCTGTGGAATTTGATCGATAAGTGTGATCTTGATAGCGAATATAGTGGAGACGTAGTTGCTTGATACTATAGTTCTTAATGAAAATCACGAGCGTGTTTAATTGTGAGGTGTTTAATCTAAATCAGAGTGTCTTAAGTACGACGCAGTTGTAGTTCACGATGGCCGATTGTGCGCAACCCTCGCGGGATCCGGTTTTGGCCCTGGCGTTTTTTTTTTATGACCATGGATTTGATACCTTTGGTTTCCACATGGCTGCTTCCGACACCTATAGTGAATCCAACATACTTTTGGAGCACAAGTCACACAGGAAAAGTGGATGTGATGCACGCATAGTGATGGCAATATAAAGAATAATTCCAAGTTGGGAAGCAAGAGGAGGGATTCTTAGAGTGTGTGAAATAGTTTCATTTTCATTTTTAGTCCAAATTTTAGGTTGAGATTAATTTATTAAGGGTATTCATTTCGAATTTTTTATATATAGTATTATAATATATATATATAATATATAAATATAATATATATATATATATATATATAATTATAGTATAAAAGTATATATTAAATATATAATTTATATATAACATATATATATAATTTACTATATATAAATAAGTTATTATAATTATATATATATATATATATATAAATATATATTATATACTATACTATACTTAAATGAAATCATAACTATAGTATATATATAGATATAATATATATATATATATTATATAATATATTTATATATATATGTATTATAATAATATTATTTAATATATTATATTATATATAATTTAATTAAAATATAAATATATTATAATATAATATATATATATATATATATATAATAGATATAATATATTCTATATAATTATATATATATATTTTATATTATATATTATATTATATATATTATATATAGTAATTATATATATATATCTATATATTATTTTAATATATAGTATAGTATAGAATTCATTATATATACTATATATATAAACATATATTTTTATATATATATAATATTACTAGTAATATGAAAATAATATATATGTTGATACAATATTATATATTATATATATATATAGTATATATAGTATTATTATAGAAATATATAGATTATATATATATATATATATTTATATATCTGATATATATAAGTATATATATTAATTATATATATATATAATTATATATAATTATATTATATATATAATATATAATTATATATATAGTATTTATATATAGTATCTATCATATATATATATATCTATATATTAATACTATATTTATATATATAGTATATAATAGTATATATATGTATAGTATAATATAATTAATATGATATGATATATAATATTATATATGATATATATTTTTAATGACTCCTTGAGTGATTCTTCACTTACCAGTATTAGAATTCCGGCCCTTCGCGAACGGTAGATGTCCAAGCGGTCGCACACCTGACCAAACGATAGCTCAAAAGATACGCGCTTAAACTATTGAAGGAGTGCTTCTATCAATAGGAATAATAACGCGCTATGGCAGGACAGATACCTAAGCCACGCATCTCCGCTTACACGTCGGACAGTAAGGCACACGGACCATGTAAGGAGACCACTCTCATCTAGATGGGAGTAATATTTTGTTATAGATGTAATATTACTGTGCATTACCGCAGTTCAATTTAGTTATAGTAAATCAACTTCCGAGTGATTCTTCATTTACCAGCATTAGATCCGGGCCCCGCGCGAACGTATCCATAGTCGTGTTACCATTCTGAGCAGAGACGATGAGGTCTCAAAGAGTAGATACTCGACTTAGAACTTATGAAAGGATGCTCTATTCCATTGGAATAGAGGACCGCGTGGCTGAAGGTATCTTGTCCTGCCTATAAGGGCCGGTCCCCCTTATTTCTATTGAATAGAGCACTCTTTTGTCTAGGTTAAGTCCGCGTATATTCCGTTTAGCTCATTCGTTGTGTCAGGTGGTAACACGCTTGGTTTACCGTCTGCGAGGTCCCGGGATCTAATCCGGTAAGTGAAGAACATCAGGAGTTATGTATCTATGATAAATTAAACTGCGGTTAATTGCAGTATTTCATATATATAGTATGTATATATATAATAATTTATATAGTATAGTTAATAATATATATATATTACTATAGTATCTCTACTATGATTGAATCACAATCTAATTAAGCCAACAAGAGGGGGTAACTCAATCTTTACTCGAGCAAGGACGGAGCCAAGCCTAAGGTGGAATGATTCACATTCGTTCGCCCACCTTCGACCATGAGTTGCAGAGTGGGACCTTCGCTGTGTATGGGCGGGAGTGGCGTCTATGTCACATAGTGGCAGCTCCGAGGCTGCTTTTCATAGTATATAAATGTAAATGTGAGTATGCGAAGCATAAGAAAATATATAACATATTTATTTATAGGTTTTTAATTGTACATTGTATATACTCACGGTAGTACGGTATATATGAGTATAGGTACTTACTTAGATACGTTATTTGATTATATTAGGTGGCTTCCGGTGGGTTTTCGTAGATACAGTAGGTAACGATCGTATTAATAGATATATTATAAAGTTTAGGAGCGTGTATGATTAGGTATATAATAATGCTTTATATTGCGTAGTTAATATAGTTAGTAATATATTATAGTGTACACATATCATACATTAAATAACCACATAGTACAGTATTAATAGCCAAACCTTAACTAATATTTTTATCACTACACTATTATCATATATATTGATCAGATAATTTAATAAGATTTTCATCACTAACACTAGAACTATTACAGAACATTAATAAATGTAATTATAACACTATAACAGAAAACACTATTATCGAATCTATCGTACTGGGGTTAGGGCGATTATATTATCATATTACACTAGATTTGGATAGAACAGCGCTAGGGGTTGGGGGTGGATGTGCGACAGGGCTCAGGGTATTTAATACGTGGTAATACCCAGGTTGGCAGGAGAAGCGAAAAAAAAAACTGTATAGGATGTTCCGAGCCACAAGCTTTTAATCAAGAGTCCACTTTAGAGACTAGCTAATTCTGATGTCAGGGTTGTACAAACTTCTATGATATAATTATTTACAATAGTTTCAATTCAAGCAAAAGAATCCTGTTTTGTTTTGTCATGATATATATATATATATATATTAGTAATATATCTAATATTATATTATATATATATATATAAATATATAATATATATATAATAATGTCCGTAGGTAATTTTTAATATATATTTTTAGTATGAATTTTTATATATATAAGGGGATAGTATATATATATTATATAATATATATAGTATTATATCATAGGTATATATATATATATAGATATAGCTGTATATAATATACATACTATAAATGACAGAAATAGTTACGCTATTTAGGTGAAATATATAATTATATATATAAAATTATATATATATATATATATAACGTTTTTAAGAGATAGAAATAAAAAAGATATAAATAAGAAACAGTCGACAGACTGATCACGGCTTTCAAGCCACCCAGTTCGTATTAGACCATTTAATTATTTTAGCAATTATTTTAATGCAAGGCTTATTAGACTGTGACATTTAGTGCGCTTTTTGACCGTGTCATTTTAGTGCTCTTTTTGACGGTGGTTTTTAAGTGCGCTTTTATAAATAGATGTACAAGAGGTAGCGAAGCATAGCGTTGAGGAGTTCTTACCGCGCAATTGCATTGTAGGTCTGATAATGTGCAGTAATTTTTAAAAGCAAAATGTATGTAAATTCTTTCTTAATTTTGCATTAATTAATAAATTAATTAATTATACTATAATAACTATTAATACGAATTTTTTAATAAACTAATAATATTAATAAATAATTAAATTAGGATATAATAATAAAATAGATAATAATAATAATAAAAGATAATAAAATAATAATAATAATAATAATAAAAATAATAATAATATAATAATAAATAACATAATAATGTTATTGTGTCAAAAAAGCAATGCCATTGTATTGCAGAAGGGCAATTTCTGAATAAGCAGATCATTGTTATATAGTACTGTAAAGGTCCGCTAATATTTGTTTATTGAACAAAGCATAAAATTTTGATATTATTCCGAAAAATTATTCATTATTTAAATAAATATCTCAGTAAGATTAAAATGCATAGGCAAATGCGTTGAAATCTCTCTCTCTCTCCTCCTCACTCTCTCTTCTCATCTCTTCGTCTCTCTGCTCAGTCTCATCTCTCCTTCCTCTTCGTCTCCTCTCTCTAACTCTCTCTCTCTCCTGTCTTCCTGTCTGTCTGTCTGTCTGGTCTGTCGTGTTGGTCTGTCTGTCTGTCCCTGTCTGTGCTGCTTCCCGGTCTGTCTGTCTTCTTCTATTATTAGTCTATCTATCTACTAATCTAGTCTATCTACTCGTATCTATACTATTAATCTAATCATTCTGTCGTACTACTCTATGCTATCTATTCTAATTCTAATCTATTATCTATCTATCTCCAATTAATCTATCTTCTATCTATCTATCTTATTATCTATCTATCTATCTACTATCTATCGAATATACTACTATCCTATGCTATTATCTATCGTTTTAGATTTGACTATTGGTTTATTTTCTTTATAACTGAATTAATAAAATTTAAAAAGAAGTTTGACAAGAAGCAGAAAAGGTGTTAAATAGTTTTCCGCTTTGCTCTACAACTAAACAAATCCATTTTTTTTTCAACCAAAAGGCAGAATTTCAAACATTTCGTATTTTTGATCCAATTAATAAATTTAATTTTTAAAATACACAGCACCCTTCGACACACACACATCACACACACACAAACAGCACCCACACAGCACCCACAGCACAAATAACTATATAGTAGTAATATATATATATAAATATATATATATATTTATATATATTATATATATATATATATATATTATAATTTATATATAGTATTTATATATAATATATATATATATAGAGTATATATATATATACATAGTAATAGTATATATATATAATTATTAGTGATATATTTAAATATATATATTATTATTATATATACTACGCCCTTTCTCTCCCCAACGACTGGGGGGGGTAGAAGGGCGTAACATGCACCGGGAAACAGAAAAGTAGTTAGAGAATATAGACAAGTCGAAAAGAAGACCAACTTATCGGCCGCCTTTATACGTTTTAGTGAGAACTCGTCGTAGTCACAAAAATCCACCCTAGAGCTTCACGGGACGGCGACGGACCCTCATTATGGATCTGTCAATTAAGAGTATCCCCAGACACCATTTACAACTCATAACCATCATATTCGAGATATAATAATAATAGATATATAATATAATAATTATATATATTTACTATTATAATATATATAAATATATAATATACGTATATATATTATATATATAAATATTATATTATAATATATTATCTTATTATTAATATATTATATATATATATATAATATTATTATATTATATAGTATATATATTCTATATAGATATATTAATATTTACTATATATATATCTATATATACTAATATACCTAGAAGCTAAAAAATTACAAATATAATTTATGCAAAGCAAAGAGAATCCCTTTAGATATTATTGGGGGGATAATAGTAAATGAATATAGCTTTTGAGCCGCTAAATAAAATTTGTTTTATGAATTCTAAGAGAGGAATGATTTCTTAAAATTAAAGTACGTAAATAAATATATTACAAACAATAAAATATATTTATAAAATTAATTAAACTATTATATTTACTAAAAATCCTGACTTTAATACTTCAAAAAAATTATTCATTTGCTTTCCCGGTTCGATTAAATCACACTAAATTGAAATGTATTGCAGAACAGATTTGAGTTTAGCGAAATCCATCAATTTTGAAGTACATAGAATTTCAGTTTTAGGAACATATATATTATTATTATCTATTATTATTATTATTATTATTGATTATTATGCTTATTATTATTATTAATTTAGTATATTATATTATATTATGTATTAATATAGTGTCTGAGTTTCTTGTGTCTTCATTAATGTATTTGCAAAAATTGGTTGAGATGTTATTAAATGTTGAGAATGGTGCGGTGAGGTTGTATGTGAGGAGAGAGAATCGTGATGTAATAATTGTGAGGGTGTTTGAACATTTGTGTCATAAGTGGAAGTAGAATTATTAATATTAATATAGTTAAAGTCATCATAATTCCCAGTGCAATTATAAATATTATTCGTATCAGTCACACTAAGATTAAAATCATTCGTGTGGCTATTATTGTGTATAAGTTTATTTTCAAAACTACATGTAGTCGTATTATTATTTTTAAAGGTATTTATATTATAGATTGGAGGTGCACTCTTTTGGAGATGGGGAGATTCAGACGAACGGTGGGACAAAATCTAGAGGTCTAAAATTTTCTTGATTATGTTCATAATATTATTGTTTGTCTGAAAGTTGAGGGGAGAAATTGTAAGATTGTGGGGAGAATTGCTGCTTCTCTGGGAAGCAGTCTTCGTTTGATGATATATTGTGATCTTTTTCTGTCGAATATGGATTTGTTTCCTCTTCTGGAGTGGTTGAGGAAATGAAGTTTGTGTTCTGGAATTGACCCTTCCGGAAATCTCAATTTTTCTGATTGAATGGCGTAGAAGGAAAGTGATTTTGATTTATTTCTTGGTTGTAACGTGGAGGTTGTCCTTGTTGTGGATAAGATTGGAAGTAAGGTCGCACTCTTTTATATTGAATGTGATTTATTACGCTTGATTTCTAAAACCCTCTTTTTATGCTTTCTTCAATTTGAGGGGTTATTGGGGAGTGTTTTAGATATTTTTTAAAATGTTTTGTGTGAGGAATTTAACTATGGTGTGTCTTCTGGATTTGTATAGCTGTTATACTTTTGGAATAACAGGCTCTTAATTTATTTTTTGTCAAATGCTTGACAAGATATTAGCTTGTATTTCTCATTTTTCGAACATATAATATGGCTATTCCTCTCTGATAATACAAGTTCGTAGAAAAGTGATTTTGATATTTTTAGAAAGGTTTTGTGTGAGGAATACTATGGTGTCTCGGATTTTTGATAGCTGTTATACTTGGTTCTTAATTTATTTTTTTGTCAAAATGTTGAAATTGGTAAATTTTTGGATTTTTAGTGGTTTCGAAATAAATGGCCTATTCCTCCTGAACATACAAGTCGCTAGAAAAGTGGATTTGATATTTTTATGTAGAAATGGTGTTTGTGTGAGGAATACTTATGGTGTTCTTCGGATTTATAATAGCTGTTATACTTTTGGAGTAACAGTATTGCTAATTGTAATTTTTTGTCAAAATGGTATGAAATTTGAGAAAAATTTTGGGATTTTAGTGTTCGAACATAATAAATGGCTATTCCTGCTGAAATACAAATAAGTAGTAGAAAAGTGATTTTGATATTTTTTGAAAGGTTTTTTGTGTGAGGAACACTTAGGTGTCTTTCGGATTTTGAATAGCTGTTATACTTTTACAGTAACAGAGTTCTTAATTTATTTTTTGCGTCCAAATGGTGAAAAAATTTGTGAAATTTGGAATTTTTGTGGTTTCGATACATATAAATTGGTATTCCTCCTGAATACAAGTGCGTTAGAAAAGTGATTGATTTTTTTGAAAGGCAATTTGTTGAGGAATACTATGTTGTTCTTCGGATTGTAATAGCTTTATACTTTGGAGTAAACAGTTTCTTAATTTTATTGTTTGTCAAAATGTTTGAAATTTGTAAATTTTGGAAACATTTGTTTCCGAAAAAGTAGTTCGGAACAGGTATAAATGGCTATCCTCGCTGAAATACAAGTGGTAGAAAAGTGGAATTTTGATATTTTTGAGCAAGATTTGGTAACATATTTTTATGGTGTCCTTCGGGTTGTAAATAAGACTGTTATACTTTTTGGAGTAACAGGTTCTTAATTTATTTTTTGTCAAAATGTGTTGAAATTTCGGAATTTGTGGATTTTGTGCGTTCGAACATAGTAAAATCAGGGACTATTCCTCCTGAACTAACAAGTCGTAGAAAGTTATTTGATAAATTTTTAGGAAGGTTTTTCGTGTAGGAGAAATCACTAGGGCTGTCTTCGGATTTTGTAATTAGCTGTTAACTTTTGGCCAGTTAAGCAGTTCTAATTTAATTTTGTTCCAAAAAGTCGTTCGAAATTTGAAATTCGTTTGGAATTTTTGTGGTTGAACATATAAATGGCTATTCCTCCTGAAATTCAAGTCGTAGAAAAGTAAAAAATTAAAAATTTTTTGAAAAGGATTTTGTGTGAAGGAATTTTATGGTGTTGTCGGATTTGTAATAGCTGTTATTTATTTTGGAGTACAGGTTCTTAATTTATTTTTGTCACAAATGTTGAACAATTACAATCATTACAGAATAGAGGCTACAAACATAAAATGGCTTATTCTGCCGTAATACAAGTGCGGTAAAAAATATTTTGATATTTTTAGAAAGGTTTTATGCAGACTCGTGAGGAAACCCTAGGGTGATCTTCGGATTCTGTAGAATAGTGCTTAACTTTTGGAACTCAAGTAATGACAGTAACAGGTCTCTAGTAATATTATATTCTGTCAATACCATTGTTGAAATTATGGAAAAATTGGTTGGAATTTCTGTGGTTCGAACATATAAATGGCTAATCCTCCTGAAATACAAGTCGTAAAAAAGTGATTTTTGATTTTTTTGAAAGGTTTTTTGTGATGAGGAAGCTACATATGGTGTCTTCGGCATTTTGTAGATTAGCTTGTTTATACTTTTGGTTGTAACAGGTTCTTAACTATTTATTTTTGGTCAAAAAATGTTGAAATTTGGAAATTTTTGGCTATTTTATGTGGTTCGAACATATAAATGGCTATTCCTCCTAAATTGCAAGTCGTAGAAAAGTTATTTGATTATTTTTGCAAGTGGTTGTGTGAGGAACACTAGGGTGTCTTGGGATTTGTAATAGCTGTACTTTTGGAGTAACCAGTTCTTAATTTATTTTTGTCAAAATGTTGAAATTTGTAAATTTTGGGATTTTGTATTCCGAACATATAAATGGCTAATTCCTCCTGAAATACAGAGTTCGGTAGGAAAAGTGATTTTGACTTTTTTTGAAAGGAATTTGTTGATGAATGACACTGGTGTCTGTCGGATTGTACATAGCTGTTATAACTTTTGAGTAACGGTTCTTAATTTATTTTGTCCCCAACACATCGTTGAAATTGTTAAATGTTTTGGATCGTTTTGTGTTCACATAAATGGCTTATTCCTCCTGGAAAATTACAAGTCACGTTAGTAAAGGTTTATTTGATATTTTTAGAAAGGGTTTGAATACGTGAGCAACCACTTAGCGGGGTTGGTCTTCGATTGTAATAGCTGTTATTACTTTTGGACAGTAACAGAGTTTCTTAAATTTATTTTTGTCAAGAAAATGTCTGAACATTGTGTAACATTTTGGATTTTTGTGGTCGAAATATTAAATGGCCTATCTGCTCCTGTCAAATGACAATGGTTAGAAAGTTCGATTTTGATTATTTTTTGAAAGGATTTTGTGTGAGGAAATACTATGGTGTCTTTCGGATTTTGTAATAGCTGTCTGTTATACTTTTAAAGTAACAGGTTCTTAATTTATTTTTGTCCAAATTGATTGAAATTTGAGAAATTTTTTATGCAATATGATTCTATGAATATATAAATGACCAAAGCTCATGAAATACAAGTGTAGAAAAGTGACTGGAACATTTTAGAAAGGTTTTTGTGTAAGGAACACTAGGGTGTCTTCGGGATTTCGTTAATAGCCTGTTTCATACCTTTTGGGGCTAGTAACAGGTTCTTAATCTAATTTTGTCAAAATGTTGAAATTTGAAACATTTTTGGATTTTTGTGGTTCGCACATATAAATGGCTATTCCTCCTGAAATCAGTCGGTAGAAAAGTGATTTTGATTATTTTTTGAAAGGATTTTGTTGAGGAATCATTTATATGGTTGTTCTTTGCGGATTTGTAAATAGTGTCTCATACTTTGGAAAAGTCAACGGAGGTTCTTAATTTATTTTTGACAACAATATGTGGAATTTTGGAAATTTTGGCTGATTTCTGTTTTTCGAACATATTAAATGGCTATTCCTCCTTGAGATACAAAGTCGTTAGAAACGTTATATTTGAGTATTTTTAGACAAGGTTTTGACCCACGACTGTGGGAACACTAGGGTGTCTTCGGATTTGTAATTAGCTGTTATACTTGGTTGGAGCTCTATAAACAGTTCTAGATTTATTTTTGTCAATGTGGTGTCGAAAATTTGGAAAATTTTTGGATTTTCTGTGGTCTCGAAATTAAAATGGCTGATTCCTCCTTGAAAATGACATCCGGGCTTAAAACAGTGATTGATGATTTTTTTGCACTGAAACTAGGTTTTTGTCTACCCGTGAGAAATACAGTATTGGTTGTCTTCCGGATTGTAATAGCTGTATACTTTGGATGTAACAGGTGCTTAATTTATTTTGTCAAAATGTTGAAATTGGGGGAAATTTTTGGATTTTTGTGGTATCGAACATATAAATGGATATTTCCCTCCTGAAATACAGTCTTTAGAAAGTTATTGTATATATTATTAGGAAAGGTTTTTGTGGTGAGGAACACTAGGGTATTGGCTTCGGGATTTAGCACAAAAGTCGTTTCGCCCTCCGAGTACAATGGTGAGAAGCTGCGAAGCGTCAAAATTGTTGAAAGTTTTTTAAATTTTGGTTTTTGTTCGAAATATAAATGGCTATTCCCCTGAAATACAGAGTCGCTAGAAAAGTCGATTTGTGTTTTTTTCGAAAGGAGATTTGTGTGAACGTCATGACTAGGTGTCTCGATCATTTGTAATAGGCTGATATATACTTTTGGGAGTAAACAGGCTTCTTAAATTTATCATTTTGTCAACAACTGTGAAATTGTAAATTTTTGACGATCTTTGTGTCCATACGAACGATATAAATGGCTATTCCTCTTAAAAATACAAGTCGTAGAAAAGTTATTTTAATTAATCTTTTTAGAAAGGTTTTGCGGAAGGAACACTAGGGTCTTTGCGCGCGCACTTTGTGATAGCGGTTACTAACTTTTGGTAAGTTAGCAAGGTTTCTTAATTTTATTTTCTATGTCAAAAATGTTGAAACTTTCTGTAAATTTTTGGATTTCTTGTCAAGAGAGTATCGAAACCATCTAAAATGGCTACTTCGCCTTCCTGAAATACAAGTCCACGTAGGAAAAATAGATTTTATATTTTTTTGAAAGGAATTTGTGTGAGGAATACTACTACGGTGTCTTCGGATTTGTAATAGCTGTTATTATTTTGGAGTAACAGGTTCTTAATTCTATTTGTCACAAATCGTTTGACAATTAGGAAATTTTTGGATTTTTGTCGTTCGAGAACAAATAAATGGCTATCCCTCCTGAAATACAAGTCGATAGAAAGTTATTTTGATATTTTTAGAAAGGTGTTTGTTCCGTGAAGGAAACCACATAGGGTGTCTTCACGGATTTGTTAATTAAAGCTGTCATCTACTTTTGACAGCTAAACAGTCTTAAATTATATTTTAGTCAAAAATGCTGAAACTTTGGAAATTTCTGGATTTGTATTGCGTATCGAACATATTAAATGAGCTATTCCCCTGAAATACGTCGTAGAAAAGTGGATTTGGATCATTTTATTGAAAGAGTTTTCTGTGTGCCAGGAATTACTAGGTGTCTCGATTTGTAATAGCTGTATACGCTTTGGTGTAACAGGATTCCTTAATTTATTTTCTTGTCAAATGTTGAACAAATTTCGGAAATTTTTGGATTTTTGTTGGTCTCGAAACATAAAATGGCTATTCCTCCTGAAATACAGATTCGTAAAAAGTGATTCTTGTTTTTTTGAAGCCGAATTATGTGTGAGGTACCTATGCTTGTCTTCGGATTCTGATCACAATAGCTTTATACTTTCTGGAAAGTAAACAGTTCTTAACTTTATTTTTGTTTTCAAACATTTTGGAAAATTGTAAATTTTTGGATTTTTTGTGCGTTCGAACATACTAATGGCTATTCCTCCTAAAATACAAGTGGTAGAAAAGTGACACGATTTTTTGCAATTTTTCTGAACAGGATTTTGTGTGAAGGAAATACGTTATTTATGCTGAGTATTTTTCTTTTCTTGAGGGGCAAAGTTTTTTATGCTGATAACATTGCCCTGTATATACTTTGGGCGGTGACAGGTCTGTTAAATTTATTTTGTCAAAAATGTTGAATTTGCGACAATTTTTGGATTTTTGTGGTCTCGAACGATATTAACATGGCGATTCCTCCCCTCGAAATAAAGTCGTTTAAAAAGTCTATTTTGATATTTTTAGAAACGTTTTGTGTGAGGAACACTAGGGTGGCTTCGGATTTGTAATAGCTCGTTGATACTTTTGGAGATAACAGGTTCTTAATCTATTTTTGTCGAATGTTTAAATTTGTAAAAATTTTTGGATTTTTGTGGTTCGAACATATCCATTGGCTATTCCTTTATGAACAGACAACTTCTTGAAAAGGAGATTATTATATTGTTGGGACAAGGATTCTATGTGAGGAATTTTATGGTGTCTTCGGATTGTGTAATAGCTGGCGAACATATGTTTGAGTCGGCAAGGAACTAACTTAGTTGCTATGCACAAATATCTTAGACATTTGGCAAATCTTTGGATTTTTTTTTTTATCGATATTTTAAATAGGCCTATTCACTCCTGAATCAAAAGTCGTAAAAAAGTTATTTTGCATAATTTTACGAAGTTTTTGGTGTGAGAACACTAGGGTGTGTCTTTCGGCATTTGTAATAGCTGTTATCACTTCTTGGAGAAAAATGTTGTATAACCCATTTTTGGTAACAACTGTGGGGGGAAATTTGGAAATTTTTGTCATTCCGCGCATATCATTTCCCCCATCTTTCCTCTGAATACAAGCGTCGTAAAAGAAAGGTGATTTTTTGATATTTTTTTGAAAGGGTTTCTGTGGTGCAGGCAATTTACTTTGGTCTGTCTGCGGCATTTGTGAATAGCTGTTATACTATTTGGTGTAACAGGTTCTTAATTTATTTTCGTGTCAAAATGTTGAAAATTTGGAAATTATTTGGATTTTCTGTGGTTCGAAACATTATTTAAATGCCATTTTCCTCCTGAAATCACAAGTCGTAGAAAGTTATTGTTGATATTTTTGGAAAGATTTTGTGTGAACGGAACACTAGGGTGTTCTTCGGATGTTGATAATGAGCGGTTATATACTTTGCACGTAACAGTTTCTATAATTATTTTTGTCAAAATGTTGAATGGTAAATTTTTTGCTGCATCTTGTCGGTCTCGAAGCAATAAATGGCTATCTCCTCCTGAAATTACAAAGGTCGTAAAAAGTGATTTTGAGTATTTTTAGACAGGTTTTTGCTGTCGTGAAATTACTATGGTGTCTTCGATTTGTAATAGCTGTGTATCACTTCTGGGAGTAACAGGCTTCTTAATTCTATTTTTGTCAAAATGTGGAAATTTGGAAATTTTGGGATTTTTGTTTGTGTTTCGAACATATAAATGGCTATTCCTCCTGAAATACAAGCGTATTAAAAGTGATTTTGACTATTTTAGAAGGTGCTGACTTTCCTCATACTGTTGCTAGTGAGGAATACTATGCGTGTCTTCGGATTCTGTAATAGCTTAACTTGGAAGTAACAGGACTTAATTTATTTTTGTCCAAATATTGTTGAAATTTGCAAAATATTTTTGAGATGTTTTTGTTCGTTCGAAACATATACAATCGGCTATTCTCTGCTGGAAACACAAGTCGACTATTAGACAAAGTGATTTGATATTTTTTGAACGGTTTTGTCATTGTGAGAGGAACACTAGGGTCCTTCGGATTTGTAATAGCTGTTATACTTTTTGGAGTAACAGGTTCTTAATTTATTATTGTCAAAATGTTGAAATTATGTTAAATTTTTGAGATTTTGTGCAGTCTCGAACATATACAATGGCTATTCCTCCTGGAATACAAGGTCGTAGAAAAAGTGATTTTGAATTTTTTTTCTGAAAGGAATTGTGTGGTGAGGAATCGACTATGTTGTCTTTTCGACTTTGTAATAGCCTGTCTGATATCTGAATTAAGTGGGTTCTTATTCTTATTTTTGTTTGTCAAAGCTTATTCTGCTAATGTTTTTCATTTTTGTGGTTTCGAACATATAAATGGCTCATTCCTCTGAAATACAAGTGGTAGAAAAGTGATTTTGATATTTTTTGAAAAAGGATTTTGTCTGCTGTAGGGGAATACTATGGTGGTCTTGGATTATAAAATTAGCGTCTTACTTTTGGAAGCTACAGGTTTTTAATTAATTTTGGTCATAATGTTAAATTTCGGAAAAAATTTTGGATTGTTGTGGAGTTCCCGACCTATAAATGCCGCCTATTGCCTCCTGGAAATACAAGTCGTTTAGAAAAGTTATTTTGAGATTTTAGAAAGGTTTTTCGTGTGAGGCACTTAGGTGTGTTCTTCGGATTTTGTAATAGCTGTCATATTTTGGGTAACAGGTTCTTAATTAAATTTCTTTCAAAAATTGGAAATTTGTTAAATTTTTGGATTTTTGCGAAAACATATAAATGGCTATTCTCCTGAAATACAAGTCGTAGAAAAGTGATTTGATATTTTTTGAAAGGATTTGTGCCTGGATGGAATTCTATGGTGGTCTTGCGGATTGTGTAATAGCTGTTATAACTTTTGGAGTAACAGGGTTCTTCAATTTATGTTTCTGTCAAATGTTGAAATTTTGAAATTTTGGATATTTGTTTTCTCGAACCATATAAATGCGCTACTTCCTCCTGTAATACAAGTCGTAGAAAGTTATTTTGATATTTTTAGAAAGGTTTTGTGTGAGGAAACTAGGGTGTCTTCGGATTTCTGTAATAGCTGATTATACTTTTGGCAGTACAGGTATTCTTCACTTTATTTTTTGTCCAAAATGTTGAAATGTTGGAAAATTTTGGATTTTTTCGTGTATCGAACATATAAATGGCTTCCTCCTGAAATACAAGTTCTAGAAAAGTGATTTTTAATATTGTTTGACAAGGTTTTGTGTGAGGGAATACTATGGTGTCTTTCGATTTGTAATAGCTGTTATACTTTGTGAGTAACGCAATTATAATTTATTTTCTTGTCAAAATTGTGAAATTTTGAAATTGTGGAGCATTTTGTTGTTCGAAAATATAAATGGCTATTCCTCCTGAAAAATACAAGGTCGATCAGAAAACGTTATTGACATATTTTTGGAAAGTGTTTTGTGTGGGAAACACTAGGTGTCTCTCGGCCATTTCTGTAATAGCTGTTATACTTTTAGGGTAACAGGTTCTTATTATTTTGTCCCAAAGTGTGAATTTTGTAAATTTTGGGGATTTTTGGTTGGTTCGAACATCATAAGCGCTATTCCTCCTTGAAATACAAGTCGTAGAAAACTGATTTTCTGTATTTAAAGGAATTTGTGCATGAAGGAAAAATACTATGGTGTCTTCGGAGTATTTGTAATAGCTGTATACTTTTGGCTTAACAGTGGTAACAGGTTCTTAATTTATTTTTTGTCAAATGTTGAAATTTGTTAAATTTTGATTTTGTGGTCATCGACATAAATGGCCGTTCCTCCTGAATAACAAGTTGTAGAAAAGTGATTTTGATATTTTTGAAAGGATTTTGTGTGAGATTAGGCTATGGTTGTCTTCGATATTGTAATAGTCTGTTAATCGAAAGAAAAACGAGCTTGGCTTGCATTCCAAAACGTGTGTGAAATTTGTAAATTTTTGGATTTTTTGTGGTTCTCGAACATATAAATGGCTATTTCTCCTGAAATACAAGTCGTAGATTATTATTTTGATTATTTTTAGAAAGGTTTTTGTCTGAGGAACACTAGGGTGTCTTCGGATTTTTAAGAGCTGTTATACTTTTGGAGTAACAGGTTCTTAATTTATTTTTTCAAAAATGTTGAACATATTGTAAATTTTTGGATTTTGTGGTTCGAACATATAAAAATTGGTATTACCTCCTGAAAATCAAGTCGTAGGAAAAGTGATTTTCTGATTTTTTGAAAGGATTTTGTGTGAGGAATTTTATGGTGTCTTCGGATTTGTAATACTGTTATACTTTTGGAGTAACCAGTTCTTAATTTATTTTTGTTCAACAATGTCTGATAACTTGGAAATTTATTTCGCAGTTTCTCCTCTCTTCAACATATAAATGGGCTATTCCTCCCTCTGAAATACAAGTCGTAGAAATAGTTATTTTAGGTGCCTCTTTTAGAAAGCCGTTTTTCGTTACTTCGCGTAGCACCATAGGGTGGTCTTCGGATTTGTAATAGGCTCGTTATACTTTTTGGTAACCAGATATCGTGAATGTTCTCAACTCTCTACTTTTTCGTCCAAACAGCGGCGTATCTCGAGTGTGGGACAACTCTCTCCCTGTGCAGGGTATCTACTATAATACGAGTGTGTGCTTGTGCCTTCGGCACATACAGTCGTAGAAAGTGATTTTAGTATTTTTCTGAAAAGGTTTTTGTGTGAGGAGTACTATGGTGTCTCGGATTGGTAATAGCTGTTATACTTTTGGGTTAAGTAAACAGGTTCTTAATTTATTTTGTGTTAAAAAATTTTGAAATATGGAAATTTTTGGATTTTTGTGGTTTCGAACATATAAATGGCTATTCCTCTGAATTACAAGTTCGTAGAAAAGCTAATTATTTTTGACTTATTTTTGGGAAAGTTTTGTAGTGAGGAACACTAGGGTGTCATCGATTGAATTAGGTGTTTATACTTTTGGAGGTAACAGCGTTCTTAATTTTTTTGTGTCAAAATGTTGAATTTGTAAATTTTGGATTTTTGTGGTTCGAACATATGAATGGCTATTCCTCCATGAATAAGGTAGAAAATGATTTTTTTTTTTTGAAAGGAATTGTGTGAGGAACACTAGGGTGTCTTCGGATTGTAATAGCTGTGTTTATACCTTTTGGGTTAACAGGTTTAATTTATTTTTTGTCAAAGATGTTGAAATTTGTAAATTTTTGGATTTTTGTGGTATCAAACAATAGAATTATTCACAAGTTAAAATACAAGTCGTAGAAAATGATTTTGATATTTTTGAAAGGTATTTTGTTGAGGAAACTATGGTGTCTTCGATTTGTAATAGCTGTACATACTTTTGGAGTAGCAGGTTCTTAATTTATTTTTGTCAAAATGGTTGAAATTTTGTAAATTTTCTGGATTATTTGTTCAAGGCTTCGAACCCAGTATAAATGTGCTATTCTACCGACTACCAAAGCTATCGCACCCTGTACGAAAAAGACAGACAGTATTTTAGATATTTTTTAGAAAGGTTTGCTCGTTCGTGCAGAACACTAGGGTGTCTTCGCCCTTTGTAATCTAGCTGTTATACCTTTTGTGTGTCAGTAACAGGTTCATTAATTTATTTTTGTTCAGAAAAAATGTTGTAAATTCTGTAAATTTTTCGGATTTGTGTGGGCGAAACACCTATAAATGGGCTTATTTCCTCCTGAAATACACAGATGTCAGAAAGTCGATTTGATATTGTTGAAGGATTTTGTTGAGCAGGAATTTTATAGTGTCTTCGGATTTGTAATAGCTGTTTTACTTTTGGTGTAAACAGTTCTTAATTCTCATTTTTTTGTTTTCCTTTTCCACAAATTTTTGAAATTTGGAAATTGTTGGACATTTTTGTTTTTCGAACATATAAATGGCTATCTCCTGAAATACAAGTGCTAGAAAAGTTTTTGATATTTTTTAGAAAGGTTTTTGTGTGAGAGGAACACTAGCGGCTGTCTTCTTGATTGTTGTAATAGCTGATTCTTATTCTCATAGAAAGAGAAGTTCTGTTCAAACTTCAAAAAATGTTGAAAATTTTGGGAAATTTTTTTGAATTTGTGGCTTCGAAACAATATTAAAATTGGCTATTCCTCCTTGAAATACAAGTCGTTAGAAAAGTGAATTTTATATTTTATTGAAAGGTGTTTGTAGCATCGGCATTGAGACAACGCAATATGCTTATGGTGTCTTCGGCATTTGAATAGCTGTTATACTTTTTGGAGCTAACAGGCATTCTTAACTTTATTTTTGTCAAAAATGGTTGAATTTGGAATTTTTTGGATTTTGTGGTCTTCAACATATAAAGGGCCTCATTCCTCCTGAAATACAAAGCTACGATTAGAAAAGTTGACGACCACATTTTGATATTTTGGAAAGGTTTTGGTGTGAGTAAGGAACACTAGGGTGTCTTCGGATTGTCAATAGCTGTCTATACTTCTTGGACAACAGACTTCATCTAATTTTTTTGTCACAATGTGAAATTTGGAAAATTATTGGAATTTTTGTTTGTTCGAACATTTATAAATGGTATTCCTTCGCTGAAATACCCAAGTCGTAGAAATGATTTTGATATTTTTGAAAGTTTCGTGCTGAGGAACACCTAGGGATGTCTTCAGATTTGTAAATAGCGATTATACTTTTGTAGTACAGGTATTCGTTGAGAGTGTATTGTTCTGTCAAATAAATGTTTGAAACGTTTGTAAATTTTATCTGGATGTTTATGTGTTCGCAACATACTAAGAGGGCTAGTTCCTCCTAGAAATATAATCAAATATCAAGTCACATGTAGATAGTGATTTTATTTTTTTGAACACGGAATAGTTTG
>JABUQX010128728.1:0-10000 GCA_015478945.1 Trachelipus rathkii
TTAAAAAAAAATATATAATCATATTTTAAAATAAATAAAAGTGATAGAAGTTTTTAAAAAGATAATTATTAATATTTAGACATTAAATATTATTGAGATATTTAAAGGCTAAAAATAGTTATATTAAAAAGAGGTAAGAGTTTCTATCTAGAGTATTTGAAGCTATGGTAAGTTATTTTGATTATTAAACTAGTTTATAAAAGCCCCTCACTTACCAAAATAATCACTTATGGAGAAAAAGAATCAATACTATAGTTTATTACATTAGGTAAATATACTTTAAACCAGCAACACAACACTTCACTACGTTTATACAGCTATTGTTTATTTCCGACACCTGATAAGTATGAGAAATGATTATTAGTACTGACTTATGTGAGCTTATGCTATCACTTAGCCTATCTTTTATAGTCTTTACGGTACTGTTACCGTAATATCATTATTGGAGATTTAAGATACAATTGAAATAATTAGTAATTTTTATTTTTTTATTCTCAAAGCAAGCGAAAAAAAAATAGTTATTATGAAATAATCAAATAAATTTTTATATTTAAACTTTGATAACTCTGAGTAAGCATTTAAGCTTGATGTCAGAGTCTGACACTTTTGAATTTATGTGACTTAGCTTGAGATTTCCGGAGTATCGGGTCGGGAGTCTAAATTTTGTATTGAGTGAAGTACGGAGTCATAGTCGGAATGTACGATAAATATTTATGAGTATTAAGTGGATGGTCGTGAGCGGAGTCGGATGATCTGAAGTCGAAATCCAAACTATTTGATATTTTTAAAGGAGAGTCTAGGGTTCTGAGAGTCACGGTAGTCTAGAAAATTATTTTAATCAGACTCGCGCAGCCATGATTATATATATATATATATATTAGTATTAATATAATATATTATATAATATATAATATATTATTATATATATATATATATATATTAATATAGAATATATATATTAATATAAAATATAAATATCTTAATTAATATATTTAATTAATATATATATATATAATATATATATATATAATATATTAATATATATATATATATATATATATAATTATAAATTATATTATTATTAATATAATATATATTATATATATATATATTATTATATATATATATATACTAAGGGTTAGTGATTACGGAAAGGTTATATAATAGTGGAGACAAATTATGAGGATATTTCTTTTGAGTTAACTATTATCAAAGCGTTATTTTAGTACTATTAATATAAAGGTTACTACTGATATAAATAGTATTCCTATATTAGTTAGGTAATAATTATATATATATATTAGAGTTGGAATAAGGTCATTAAGTATGCATGATGTGATATTGTGTATTAATGTATATTCGTAGAATTATGTGGTTATTATTATTTAATTATATTTATTATATATTAATATTATATGTATATAAGTAGACTATATAATAATTATATATATTATTTGAGTAACTATTATTATATTATTATTAATATTAATTATTATTATTATTTATTATTATATCATTATAGTAATTATATAATTAGAATTTAAATTAAATTTTTCATATCTATAATTAATCATGATTTTAATTAAATTATATAATTTATTATTGTTATTATGTTACTTAAATTATGCTTATATCTTTGTTTATTATATTATAAATATATACTGTTTCCTATTCGTATTTATTATACTTATAATTATCATAGTAATATTACTTAATGAAATAATTATTAGTTTATTAAAATAGGCATTAATATTTTTATATTAGAATTAATAATGATAGTAGATATATTATTATGATTCGCATTATTATTGTATTATATTAATTGTTATTTTAGCTTATTTATTATTTGAACTTAATTAAGAATCTTATGACTATATCGCATATATCTATCTATAAACAATTAATTACTATAATATAATATTCTATGATAATATATATACCTATTCTGATCTTATAATAGGTAAATACGCCTTATTTTATTGAACGTGGAAACGCAACTTATAAATAGCAGTAATCCATGTAATTATAGGAGAGACGCACAAGCGAAATAACTTAAACATCTAGTATCTAGATGGAAACTATGTTTTACTTAAAAATACACGTTTCGCATATCAAGATGTCATATTTCAGATCGCCAAGGGAGCCAAACTCGTAGCAAACTACTTATCTAAGATACAGAGTTAACAATAAACATACCCAAAATTTATACAGCTATGCAATAATGCCACAACTCTTCTAGACATCCTATATACTGTATATCTTTTCACAGTGAACGCCTGAAAGTTTAAATTTATTGAAGAACTTTACAGGTTAAATCTTTAATTTATACAATGGAGCAGATATTACTCTTATATGCAATATGAATATCAATAAAGATAAATTGTCCTCTATAATATCAATTTGTATCACCCTATCATTAAACTAACCCTGTAATATATATATATATAAGTATTAATATATATAATTAATAATAGTTAATATATAATATATAAGACTTTTATGCTTGTTATATATTTCAATACTTATACGTTTTTAATAGTATGTATATATAAATTAGATGTTATATTATATTATTCTGTCTAATAAATCTGTATTAAAATATATATATATATTAATATTAATATATATAATATAATTAGAAAGTTTCTATATAATAATAGATGTAATATATCTTGTATAATTTGAAATTAATTAACATAAATTATTTATCAAATGAAAAGTTTCTTGGATGTGACAGAGATTATAATGAAAGACAGAACTTTCTTCACAGTAATCTTAAAAGCTTTACTATAACATTCTACCTCTTAATAAAGAGGCATTTCTTTCTAAAAAAAATCTACGTGTATCGTAATTCAAAAAAGGCATCAATGTGCTACAGTATTTAATATGAGTATACTTTTACAATTCAAAAATAATTTTTTCAGAACTACTAGTTATTTATCATATCTTAATAATTTTATCATATACATTCCCTAGTGAGAAATTTGAGAATGAATATGAGCGACTATAGTAGTACTAATGAATGATATATTGCCTCATTCATTACATCAATTACGATATATAATGTATCATATTCAACTTATATAATGATTTCTTTGGCGTTCATATCGTTCAGATTAACGCACTATATCACTATTATCTTAAATCTTACTCTCTTAGCATTTACATCATAAACACTAATTAACTCCTAAACACTATCGCTGCTCAACAGAATAAATTAGCGCTTCACAAACCGCTAAACTCACTAAAACCTGACTGAACAATTTTAACTAACTAAACATAAACTTAAACTTGAGAATTAAAGTTTTAATAAGCAGTCAGTAGGCACAAACATCAGAAGAGAGTCAGTAGACACCAGATTGGAAGAGTCTGTAGGGACTATATATGAAGATGTCAGACAGGCACTAATAAGAAAAGATAAAAAGACTAAGGGACACCTTGTAAACATCACACATTAGTTAATAAACTAAACCACAAGGCCGAAACTATCTATGTTAATTATGCGATTATTTGAGTTAGTAGCGCAGGTTAGAATTATGTATAGAAATATTAGGAGAAATTAACGATTTATTCACAAAATGGCAAAGTGATAAGAAATTGAAATGAGAACACTGGAATAACATTATTATTTGTATTAAAAAAATTTCTTTTGTAAAGTAATAATAGTTTTGCATGAAATTTCTAAGAGTAAAAATAATCATATATATATTAGAAGAGTGAGTATGAACATGTATTATATTTAAATACTTATTTTTATGAGAAATATTTTATTGTATTTATGTATTGTATTTATTTCATATGTAAAAGCGCCCCACAGGATATGCGTCTCGAGAATGGTCTCTTATGTCGACATCTCTGCAGAGAGAGACATTTTCCACCAAGTTCTCAAGTTATGAGTGGTCCACATGTTGACAATAACTGGTGCAAGTAAGTTGCTGTTTGGGAATTAATGTTATGTTTGTTAACATTTACGTATAGGCAAATAGAAATATTGTTTTCACAATTAATCTTATTGTGGATGGGAAAGCAATGAATAGGAGCTTAATAACGTCACTTAGAGTACGTACAGTAAGAACACGATATTATAATATGAGTTAAATCAAATCTACTCACTATCCTTATGGAAATAATAATTGAGAGCTTACTATGATCAGTAATGATAGTAAGTACAGAAATTAGATTAATATACTATCTATATTCAAAAATAAAATAGAATATACAACTTAAGAGTAATTGGAGTAAAGAGTGTAAGAATTATATAAACACTAGATGAATAGAATAAAATATATCAGTAAGATAGTAATCAAACTTATAATATGGAATAATGAAGTTCAAGATAAGGATCAAACTATAATGAATAATAATATATAATGAGGTAAGAAGTCAGTAGTGAATACAATAATTAGAGAGTATATAAGAAAGTCATAGTAATGAAAAACTAAATAAATTAGATATATAGAAAAAATGTACAAGTAGAGATACACACAATTGAATTGATGGAATCATAGTATACTAAGAATAGGATAATATAATAATAATAACTCAACTAAATGATGAGACTATTAATAATTACATAAGTATTAATGTGAAACTTTTATTGAGTTAAGTTGAAATGATAGTCATATAGAGCAATTCTTATAAATAGTATTTCATTATATCTCTCCTTCTGAAGGACTTTAAATTATATATTTCATGACTTAGTAGTTGATATCTAATGATAATGGTAAATTAACTTATTACACATATTTTAAGTTGTGATCACATTTATAGAATTATTAGCAAGATTAGGTTATGTTCAGGTGATTTGATTTATTACTATTAATACAGTAGTTAAAATATATCTATACTATGTTTAAGTTGATTTTACTTATTCGGTAAAGACATAGTGCATAGAAATAGATATAAACTATGTTCAAGTGATTTGACTTAAAGGGTAAAAAGAAATTATTAGAAAAATATTCTATCTTGTTCATAATATTATATTTTTATGTGATTATTATTAATAGTTATTACTGTATTTATTCAATTCATGATTTACTTTGAGATTAAATGATTTCTCATTAATAAATGAATTATAGTAGAATAACTAATCTCAAATATATCCTATTTACTCTAAATGTATAATAATTATAATATAAATTATTTAGATAGAGTTATAATTGAAATTATAAATTTCCTAGTATTCTTACTATCATAAGAGAATATTACTATAATCTCATTTAGGTTTACTTGATATATTCCATATAATTATATACGTTATTTATTAATCACTTTTCTATTAATCTACTTAGGTTTGATTAATTATTTTAATTGCAAAAATTTGATTATTAAAAAATGTTATCAGCTGTATGATATCATGATTATTATTAATTATTATTATTATTATATTATTAATGTTCAAAAAAGAATTATATATATTTATTTAATATTATGTATCTCTTCGTCATATTATTTCTCATCTTTTCTCTACTCTCTCTTTTATTATTATATTTAATATTGTAATAATGAATTCGTGATATGTCTTTTATGTTTTTTGAAAGAGATAGGGAGATATATTTTATGTTATTTCTATAAATATTTTCCAACTCTTTTGTGTTTGAGGTTTTTCCATACTCTAAAATTGAGAATTTTTATATACAGGAAAGCAATTTTCACAATCCCTTCCTAAGAATTTTTTTTGGCATACAAAATGTTTTCATTAAAGTCTTGCATGAATGGAGATTTTTTGCACCTACTTTCCTACTCTCAATTCCGCGTTTTTTATTATTCTTATTTTTTTTTTTTTTTTATATATAAATAAAATTGTTATCCGTACTGAAACGCTCACCGCGATTTATTTTGAGCACCTCCGCTTTAACGTCTTCGAAGAAAAAAAAATAGAGCATATGAAAACTAAATTTAATAAAGGGACACCGTCAACAACAATTCCCAAAAATATAATCTCATAATTTTCTGTTAGACTGAGTCACGTTGACTTAATTCAGTACAATTTTGATCAAATTCAAAATAAGGAATTCCAAAGTTCTTAATAAAATAATAATATTAATATAAATATAAATAAATTAAAATAAATTATAGTAAATAAATAATTATAAAAATATTAAAATTTAAAACTAATAATATTAAATATTAAACAAATAAATAAATAAATAAATAAATAAGAATTTACTAAAAAATAAGTAAAACAAAATAAATATTTACAAATAAATAAAAATTTAAACATCTTTTAAACAAATCACGAAAATATACTTAAAAATTAATTACAGTATAAACAAAATAATAAAAAAATAGGAGCTTCAATATATAAATAAAGAGTGTAAGTAAATAAGTAATAGTAGTGATAGTCATAGTATAGTATTAATAATAGAAAGAAGGAAATGAAAAGAATGAAAAAAAGTAAGAAATCAACAAAGTAATTGAAAAAAGGAAAGAAAATGTACTTAAAATATAAGTACAACAAAATAAATAAAAATAAATGAATAAATAAAAAAAATAAGTAAACAAATAAATAAGAAAATGCAATTAAAAAATTCATATTATAAAATATAATTTTTTGCATATTTTTTTATTATATAATTTTTTTATATATTTTCATTTTTTCACTTTTTAGTTTAGTATAAAATTAAGTAAATATTGATTCAGTAAATACACATATAATTTAATTATGGTGAGAAAAAAGAAGAACGTATATCATTAAGCGTATGAACATTATTATTATTATTATTATTATTATTATTTTATTATTATTAATTATTATTATGTATTATATTTAAATTATTATATATATTTATTATAATATAATTATATAATGTAGTTTTAAAGTAGTAGTAGTAGTTAGTAGTAGTTGTAATGATAGTAGTTGGTAGTAAGTAAGTTAAGCAAGTATGTAAGCATTAGTAGTAAGTATAGTAAGTTTAAGCAATAGTACGTAATCAAGTAAGATAATATTATTATTAGCATTTATATTATATTATTTAATGATAGTTTAGTTAGCATAGGATTAGTAGTAGTAGGAATAAAGTAGTAATAAGTAATTTTTAAATTTAATTACTAATTAAATTATATTATTTTACTATATTATTATTATCTATTATTTATTAAATTATATATTATTATTATTATTATATTATATTTTAATTTAATCCTAATTATTCTACTATTTGTACAAGATTACAAATATCATTCTTATATTCATTCTTATTATTATTCATTATTATTATTATTTATTATTTAGTATTATTATTATTCATCTTTTATTATCATTATTAATTATATTTTAACTTATTTTTCTATTAAAAATAGTAGTCCACATAGTATAGTATAGTAGTAGTAGTAGTAGTAGTAGTTAAGTTATATCCAAAATCGAGTAAGAGCTTCACAGTAATTTCAATTAGATAGAAGTTAGTAGTAGTTAAGCTATAGAAGTAGTAGCAATAGCAGTATATTAATGAATTAATATATTAAGTTAAGTCATATATGATAAGTATAGTATGATAGCATATTATTATATTAATTATTATTATTATAGTTAATGATGGATAATGTTAATATTTTATTTAATATATTATTTAATTTATATTAATTATATTTATTTAATAATATTAAAATTTATATTAATATTATTATTCATTATTATATATTATTATTTAATTTATAACAATATTACCGCTTATGTTAACTATAACTATTAATTATTATTATTGTTAGATTATTTAGTAATAAATATTGAATCATTTTAATTATTATATGTATATATACTGATAATAATAATTATTTATATCTTAGCAAGCGAACATTATATAATTATTTGTGATGAAATAATAAGTATATCTGAATGAGAGAATATAATGTCTAATATTAATTATAAATGTTTGGATTATAAACAAATAAAATAATTATGATAATATGGTATAGTTCTAATTAAAAGAATATTTAAAAATAAAATTATAAAATTATCTTTGTTATAACATATAAAAATTATTGTCTCTAATGCAGTGAGAGTAAAGAAATTTCTATAACTAGAAAATTAGTGAAAAGGGGGACTGTCCCCAGTCGTCTTACAGAGGTACAAGAGGTCAAATGGGAAGACACACGCCAATCAAATAAATTTTTAGAACGATTAACCCAAAAACTTGAGTAACATACATGTCTTTATTCTTTACAGTAAATATAATTTAACGGACATTTTCTCCATAAAGTGTATAGCCATAATCGTTGACTCATTATAATCTTAAGGATCTCAAAATATATATAATAATATTATATTATATATATATTATAATTAAATATATTATATATATATAAATATATAATATTTAATAATATATATATATATATTAATATATATATATATATAATATATATATATTAATAATATATATAATATAATATATAAATAATATATAATATTAATATATATATTATATATATATATATATAATATTATTATTATATATATATATAATTATACGAATAATATATATATATATAACTATATATAATATAATATATATATATTATATATATAATATATATAATTATATATATTAATATATATATGGAACATCTAGAGACTGTTATAATAGTAAGCTAGATTTAGAGGCGATGTCCGATCCATAAGGTTAGAGGCTAGGTTTAGGACAACGTCGATATGAACAGTCATCCCTCAGGCGTTAGCTTAGGTTTTTATTAGGTTTAAGGATTATAATAAGTTTTCGGCTGGTTTTCGGTAGATATAGTATATATTTTTCTAAATTCCAACAACGAATTTTTGTCACGAATGTGTACCCTAATTTTAATCTTATATTAAACTGATTTGTAAAGTGTATATACAAGAAGAAATTACACTCTATTGATAATAATCCAAAATATCGTTGAACACTCCAAAATGAATAGGAAAATTGAGTACTTCTACTATACATTCAAAGTTAATTAAGGAAGAATGGTTGACGACAAATATTTGCTCAATATATATAGTCTATACCATGTTATAACATATATATATAGGTAAATCTTAAATATTTTATTTTCTTGTCGACTAGTTTCGGGTGATTATAATAATAATAAAATCAATGAAAATTTATTATTATATCAGATTATTATCATTTATTATTAATAAATAATAATTATTATTAATTATATTATTAATTATATTATTTAATTAATTATAATTATTATTAATTATTTATATATTATTATTATTATTATAGTTATATATTTATAATTTATATATATTATTATAATAATATATTTTATACTCGTATTATATTATGCTATCCTCTTAGGTAAACAATTTATGAATTATAGTAAAATAATGTTTATAAACAGGTATGGCAAATAATTATTATTTATCAGATACTGGTTAGCTATTATATATCTATATTATAACTATATATACTCACAATTACTAGCATATTGGAAGTTATCTAGCCTCACTCATAAACCGGAAAGAACTATATATGAGTACTAATGCTTAGGTTAATATCCGTATGTTTAAAATTTACAAGTAGTGAACTTACACTTAGAGAGGGGCTATATATATATATATATACGGTATCATGCAACTTAAATAGAGACCGAATATCAATAAATTCAAAACTAGTATTTAATTTAGCAACTACTCTTCGGATAAATTTTTTTACTCATACTATTCCCTACACTCAACTACATATATAGAGATTACTAACAAGAAGCTAAAGATATATAATGAATAAGACCAGAGAAATATATAATAATGAAAGAGTGATATTATATCATGTTATAGACTGTACTTTATGTTAATATATGTTCACGCACTTTGAAAAACTTCAAATGATATTCGGTGAGTATTTATATTCTAATATCTATTCGGGTTGAATGCTTTACGTGAGCATGAATGTATTTTTGGTATATATATATATATATATACCTACTAGTTTTTCTACATGCTTTTTACTTTTTAAGTCCTATCAATAGTCAATGGGATATGCTTCGGACTTGATGAAATATAAAACACCATCTT
>JABUQX010128728.1:15000-47500 GCA_015478945.1 Trachelipus rathkii
ATAGTTAACACTAATATAACCGGAATGTCTAGTAACAACTAATAGTAGTAAAGCATTATAGGTACAATTCAAAGAAAAAGCTTACAGCTCAGTTTAATATATAATATTTCCTTAATATTTCGCCCCTCAGATGGACGAACTTAGTTTATCGCTATCTCACGCAGTATGCTCACACAAGTGTGCACATTTTAGCTAGTCTCATTGTCGAGAGAATTCAGCACGACCATAGGAAAATACCACACGATAATACATACTGATGGGCAGTTGTGAACAATTAGCTTATCATTAATAATCTATGCTTTCTATCTGAAACACATAACCATATAACATTGTAATAACACATAATAAGTAAATTCTAGCTACAAAAAAATAAAAAAAACATTCACACTACACTCCATATACTAACCTAACCTGCTAAAGTATGGTGTAAATAATTTTTAACAGTAATAAAATAACTAATAAAAAAAATAATAATAAATTAATAATTATAATAAATATAAATGAGTAGAAATATAAGATATGTAGGGATGGATAGGAAATACCTTCACCCTTGGGTATAAACTATAGTATACCACGGAAGGAAACCCCACATTATTATTATTTATATAATTTATTATTATTAATAATATATTATATATATTATTTAATTATATTATTATATTTTATATTACTTTATTTAGCTATGGATATAATATGTATATGAGTATGAGTACACATCTTTCATATCTCAATGTTTAATCATAATATTCCCCTAAATTGACTTAGTCATATAATGATGTCCATTTACTACTTTTATTAAGGCTTATATGTGATTATAATATATATATATTAATTATATTATTATATATTATATAATTAATATATATTATATATATATATATATATATATATATATATATATTGATATATATATATATATATATATATATATATAATATATATATAATAATTTATATATTAATATATATATATATATTATTATTATATATTAATTATTAATAATATATATATATATATATATGCGTCAAGCTTGTCGAAGATGTTAGTCCGTCGCAGTGTGATAATTTGCGTGTGCTTTCCATCTTAAAAACTATTAATGCTAAACTAAAAAGGAGCTACAGTAAGACGGAATACATTGCTGGAATGCTGGCCAAAGTTTGCCCTGTGAAAATATTAACTAAATAGAGAGAAGGAAAAAAAAACTATAATAAAGAAAATTATATATTATCCAGTGGCTCATAATATAGCCTTATAGATCGATTACGTAACTATATAATCTTAATAAGATGGCAAATATAATTGTAATTTTTAATGTCTTAAATAGTGATATATAATATTATTAATGAAAACCTTTATATAGTTTAAGTGCGCATTAATTTTGAGAGTGATTATTATTTTTTTCTTTTAATTTTCACTAGAGCATTATAATAAATCGGGTTAATAATTAGTCTTATTAGCTAATGATATAGTAATCAATTACAGGTCTAATAAAATATATTGTACTTTATATACATTGTATTAAGGTACCTATAATTATTAGAAGTAATATAGTACTTATATAATAATATAGTTCATACACATATCTCAACATGAGCTAGTCGATCATGCAGCAATAGGTGCAAGTACAGCAAATTTGAGATGGAATATCACTCGTGGTTAAATATTTATCAGCAATAAGTATAGATATACGTATAAGAGTGGTCATATTATACATGGTCCAGGTTTAAATAAAATTTTGTTTTAGTCGTGGATGTCAAATTCGGTCACATTGAATCATTTCGAATATTATAGTTAGGAAACTTTTTAGAATGTACCCTCTTTTTTACTATAGAGGAATATTCGATCGCGTGCCGATAAAATATATGTATGTGGACTATAATTTTATATATATTTTACAACTTTTATCTCGCGTATAATATAGGTATGTTTATAATTGTTTTAGACTAATTAACGAATAACTTACCGCGCACCTAAGAGTGTTACTACTAATATACAAATTTTTTCAGGGCAAGATGGTTCACACTTACGCAAAAGTAACAGCGGCAGGATACAAAGGAGATACTCCGCTGATGACCGATGACATGGGTAGTTGCGCAGAGAGTCCTCTCTCACACGGCCTTCCCCGGGGTTAACTATCGAGGGTTATGATTTATTTCCCTCCTTCTCCGGGGATAGGATTGCGTCTCCTGATAATCTACCGCAAACGCGTCTATATATGGGTCATCTTATGGAAGACTGCCGCTCCGCGCAGGTTGTGT
Organism: Trachelipus rathkii; assembly: GCA_015478945.1. Lineage (NCBI taxonomy): Eukaryota > Metazoa > Arthropoda > Malacostraca > Isopoda > Trachelipodidae > Trachelipus > Trachelipus rathkii. The sequence goes on from JABUQX010128728.1 coordinate 17,259, forward strand.
CTCCTCCGATCTCGTTTTCCCTCTCGTTACACAGCGTTTTGCGTTCGTGTGGTTATGTGGAAAACAAACGGTTGCACACTCGTCAAAAAGAAACGTCTTCTCCCAGCTCGAAGCATCGACGCGCTCCAACATGATTTTCTTGTGTATAGAACTCTGTGTAATAATAATGCAAAATATAATAATTAGAAAGTCTATAATATAGAGAGTGCACCTTAGCAGAATATATATTAATCAGAGAACTCATACACTAAGTATGGTTCTTCTAGATCACATAAGGACCAGCTCTTGTCCTAAAATATCACTGTTACTAAAAAAATATAACAGCTACTTGTTTTTAATCTTTATTATATTTTTACATTTTCTCTATCTTTGCATATTATGAACAAAGGAAATTTCCATAATAATACAAAAGATACCTGCGAAAGAACGATAATATTGTATTTTTGACGATTTAAGATATTAATGTTTGTATATTTTCTTTTTCTCTTTATGTTTATTGGTTGAGTTTTTCTTTTTTTTTAAGATTCGATGATTTTTTACATTGCGTTTTGACCACGCGAGCAAAACACTGTTGAACCGCAGACTGCATATACAAGCACATGTACTCCGAACGTTCTTATACTGTAGCATTAATTTAGTTTAGATTGTGTATGTGTATGACGGCAATTCTGATTGCACATGAGCTCACATATATCATACTCACAATATTTCTTAATAATAATTAATTTGTTAATTATATAACTATATAAGTAACTACTATATAATTGTATTTATAAATGAATAACCTATAAACATGACTTTGTAAGCTTTTGCGTTCATTTCTCTGTCAATATACATAGTCACGTTTATTGCGTTTCATTTATATATATATTTTGTATACTCACATAATATCAATACGCCAAAATTGTAAAAAAATACGACTTATATAGTAATATTGTTGTTGTAGTACTTAGTAGTAATGGTAAGGTACGATTCTGTAATTATAATAATATTGTATTGATTGTTACTTTTGAACGTATATTTAGGTAATGTCCCAAATATATAATTGAAGAAAACTCATAAATTGACGACATCTAGGAGCAACCAAGTGATACGAAAAGACTCTCTTCTAGGTATTAAAACTTGCTTTTGAATTGAATATCGTTATCAAAATTACATTCTATTATATTTATTTACCAGCTTCGCTGACTTAAAGTTAAATAGATTATTTTTTACAATATTTTGTATAACTTTTTCATGTTGCATTAGTCTCAAGCGCAGAAAAAATCGCCAATCCTAAGAAAAGCCGTATTGTTAATCCTCTCTCACTAAGCCACGCACACAACTCTTTTAAAACAACCAGTCTCTACTATAAAAAAAATAATAAAATAAGATTGTAATTTTTGTAACTATAAAAAAAATTAATTTTCTTGTTATTTATTTCAAATATATTCCTCATCCTCTCATTTTATATACAGCGACAATTGATTAGATCTCTTTAAGTAATACATTAACACCTATTTTTATTTATTAATTATGCTTATATTATATTCTTTTTGGGTTATATTCCGTGTTGTGGCATGCGTGAGATTTGTTATCGATATCTGTATCGTGTAAATTCCGATTTGACACTCCTGTACTTAACACCATTTTGTTCAAATCATGCAGTATGAGAGTGTGCTCTGTCTTCAGATCTTCGGTTCCTCAACGTTATTACTTATCGGTAAACTTCTAAACATTAATTACCTATATTAATATATACGCTTCGAGCTAATGGATTTAAATTAAGACACGGAATTATAGGCAGTAAAATTATAAAACAAAAGTTCTCATGTAGTTGGAAAAATAATAAGTGGTAGGTAGAAAGGTTAAGGATGGAATTAAAACTTTATCTTAAAGGAGTACCTATATATTATTATTAACCTGTATTATGGTAACACCGGAATTGCCTATCACCCGTTTTTTACGGTATTATTTAATTAATATATATATATTATTTAATATATAATATTATATATATATATATATATATATATATATTATTATATATAATATATATATATATAATTAATATATATATATATATATATATAATATATATACATTTATGGTAGAATTTTAAGCTAATACTCTATAGCTTTACTTATGAATTTACTTATATTAAAATAAATAATTAGGTAACATACTAGTGAAGAATTAATATTATAAACAATCAATCATTAAAAATCACCACTTTACTAAAACTCAATATAAAACTGATAAAACATTAACTAGAGTGACGTAGACTTTTCTCGACCACTACATTTGGTCCATTTTACTATGTCAGAAAGCTTCGTTCCCACTGTTAATTTATTATCAGTTTTATATGTTTTAAGTAAAGTGGTTTTTAAGATGTGTTGTATAAATATAATATCTACTAGTTTGGCAACTAAGGGTTTTAAAATAGTATATATATATATTATATAATATATATATATATATTATATATATATAGTATATATATATATATATATTAATATATATATAATATATATATAATAATAATATATATTAATTATTAATTAATATTAATATTATTATATATATATAATATATATATATATATAACTATTTGGACAATAATATAGATTACTTAACAAATTAATAAGAAACGGAGTAGGATCAAAAAAAATTATTTCATATACGACTTGATTGATTCTTACGATTATGTACATAAATTAGATGTATTCTAGGGTTACGAAATGTAATTTTTTTTTTTTTTAACTACTGTTTATCTAGGTATAGGGCGAAAATTTTAGTTTTGTTATGGTAGGGCTGGATAGAAGGGTTAGGCATCTAGCCGCTTTGGAGGGTATAACGGTTAGAAGGTTAGGTTAATAGGTTCAGGTTAGGTTAGGTTTGTTAAGGTTGTTAGGTTGTTAGGTTCAGGTTATGGTGTTGTAGCGCCTTAGGTTTAGGGACTTTGAAAGGTGGTGCATGCTCTCTATACGGTTCACGATTATGATTCTCAGGGTTAGTAAGGGTCCGATCAAGGTTTCAGATGTCAGGAAAAGAAAATTGATATAGTACACGCACGGCCACTAGGTAGAACATCTAATATATGATACTCAGATAGGTCAATCGATGAGGACTTACCTGATTTGAGTGAATAATTATATTTTTTGTTTGTATGTATCTCAGAGTCACCGTGTCTCGGGTTGTGAGAGGTCTGATTAAGGTATAAGCCTTATACACATGTATATAGCAAACTCAATACTGAACCTTAATAATTATATAACAGAGGTATTACGAGATATCAGGTAGTATATAGTATATATCACCTTTTACTGTAAATACGGTAGGGATAGGTTGTCTCTATATGGGCACTTATATACTACCATTATGGCTATATATATACTTGACTATACTTGCGATACTATTTATCAATACATGAGGATTTGTGAGTATTTTTTTTTTAATTTAACAAGTCGCTAAATTAGTTGAAATATCATATTATTACAGGCTCTCTCACAAATTTGTTAGAAACTGTCACCCTCGGAATGAGAGGGTGGTTTTAAGTTGAGGACTTTATAAACTGTTCAAGACACAGACGTTCCCTCAACAAGGATTTGCGTAACAAACCAACCGGACTCCTAATCGTATTTCCTGATCACGAACTGGTAATGAACTGTAAATTTAAATTCAAGGGTTTATGTCTCTAGGTTAGGTAGGTTAGGTTTTTTATGGTCACGTAGTGAAGGAATAATATCGGTGAGTCAGAACACTAGTACAAGTTTCTAACTCAATTTTGCACCACTAATATCAAGGATATATATATATTTAGCAACATATCTAATATATATATAAATAAGGTTTACTTTTTTAACTTAACTATGCTCAATCAAATTATATATATATAATGTTAAGGGTAAGGTTATGTTAAGAATATATTTTATCCTTTTATAATATGTATATTAAATTTTATCCACTTATAACATTTTTTATAATCTTTAAGAATATATGTACTTTGAGATTATATTATTTAATATTTAGATTATATATATTAATTTCAATTTTTATGCTTATAAAACTTATTGATAATCCAATGTATTATGACTATGTACATGAGTTCAAACACTCAGGATCAGATTCATTCAAGAGTGGAAACCAAAAGCTTCCAAATATTATTCGTACTAAGTATTATATATATAATATATATATATATTAACCTCAATAGAATCCTTTGGCAGACAAGTGAACAAGTAAAGCAATGTGTAAGGTCAGGTCACGCAGATTAATATCCTTGAAACTATACAATCTACACGTAACATAAATATACTACAATAACTTTAGGCTGAAATATTTTTAGAGAATGTAGTTTGTTGGTTGAGTAGTAATGCAAGGACAATACTAAATAACAATAATAGTTATGGACACAAGGTAAAAACCGTAAGCCAAATGTAACATTAACAAGGAATCCCAAAATGAAAGCAGCCTCCAATATACTAGATATGTTAAAGCATCAGGAAAGAATATAGTAATTCAGTAATATGAATCTACCAAAAATATAAACAATAAAACTACTAAAAAAAAACAACCCTGTCAAAAGTAAATTATAACTCGAGTATTACTATCAATTTTGATTACACTTATATATCTTCATTTATAGCAGTAACTAGGTTTTTCTCATATATAATAATTACTTATATAAGTGATATGTTAATTTGAACTCACCCTTTTAGATTTTACCAAAAAGAACGTATAGTAGGAGTTTTATGTTTCAAATATATTGTAGTCATATATTTGCTGGTTTCCAAAATCAGATACAGACACGGAAAGACAAGACGATAAAATGACGCAGATAAAGACGGTATTATAAAGGATATTTGCTCACTTATCTCTGAAGGATACGAATCCTACTCCCCAGGCAACTCTTATAGCAGATAACTTTCATAGTTTTGTTAAAAGTGAATTACTGAATATATAAGATAAACTGAATTTGGCACTTATCTATTAGTTATACTTGAGTTACCCAATCCTCCATATAAACCTGCAGAAAACAAAGTCTGTAGGAATTAACTAGAAAACAGTCCTATGGTTTGCGTAACAGAAAGCGTACTCCGTCAATCGAGCCTATATCGCGTTTAACTCGAGGTTTTACAACGCTTGCTCTTTTGTCTCATCTAATATATCCTCCGTATTCCGAATTATTTACTTACTTGTACTAAGTTTAAAATAATTTTTAACACAATAAATAAAATGTTAATCAGGAACAACATTTAATTTAAATAGGAATAGGTTAAATCACAATGAAGACCACATCTCAAATGGAAAATAAGAAATACATCATAGACCTCTTCTATCTTCAAGGCGAATCAAAAGAGATAACTCTTATAACCTGAGCTAAATGTTAGACGTACATACATTGTAAGAAAACTCGTAATATACTGATGCCTCTAGCGATGTATTGTCTCAGTCATAAGATGACACCAATAATATACTACACTAATTTATAATATCATTAATTAATATAAAATCATTATCAGTTCACCATGATAGGGATGTTAATATCTGCAGTGTCCAGCACTATTATATATAGGAATCAATGAGTTAATCTTAAACGCTCATTATGAATTAAAATCACATTATACTTAAAAGGTTATCTTCAGATTTAGTCAATTATATAGACATATCAAATACTAATTAGTAATAGCATACTAACTAAATACATATGACATCTCACTTATTATTTAATATTATTATTATTTAGTATATATATATATATATGTTATAATAATATAATATATAAGGGATGTGCCGAATATTCGGTAAGTATTCGGTATAGTATAGGCAAATTTGTACGAAATGTACTGGTGACCTACCGAGGTTTACCGTTACGCAATGGGAAACTATTATTTATAAAATGCGTGAACCTAACCTAACCTAACCTGGTTGACCTTGATTCACTTTTCCGATATCATATTTATCCTTAACCATGGAAATAGCCTTCTCGGCAGATGGTTCTGCGTTTTTTACGCTAGCCTTGTTTGCGCGTTGACTATACGGTGTATTCTGCACTAGGTCAACAGTACAGTTTCTCCAGCACTTTATTTTTATATATACCTATATTCTGGTTTATATAATATATTATATATATATATATATATATATATAATATATATATATATATATATATATATATATATATTATATATATATAATATATAGCTCCGAATATATATTGGTAGTCTTTTATAAAACATAATAAAATTTACGTCAACTAATATTAATAATAATATTTCTTCTTCTTCATTCGTCATGAGGATGGAGAGGAAAAAGGATATATAAAGCTGTTAGCAAAAGATATATTGAAAAAATTAAAAGGGTACCAGATTTAAGAAAAAGCCCAGTCCCTTTATTATTCCCAACAACCATTATCCTGTTAAAACAACATATAGATTAACATATATATTTTGAAATGCCAATTAATGTGAGCAAGAAATTAACATTTTTAGTACATAAGTGTTCAAATACCTTATAGTGGGTCTAGTTTATTGAATTTTTTTCAATATTATAATATACTATCGACTAATATAAAAATAGAATTACAAATGTATTTATGTGTATTTATATATATTATATAAACGGAGAATTAAAATGGGACCAAACATGGTTAGCTGGTAATATATATATATATTATATATTATATGATATAAGTAGGTAAGAGTAGACTTGCTAAAGATCATAATTTCAATGTTTTTATTCACATTATTTGCATATATAACTTAAATGACATTCACTTTGAGGCTTTGGATATATGTCAAAGTAATGTTTTTGACTCAGATGTATAGCTATTTAACCACAGATATTTATTTACTTGCAGAAGCATCACTCGCTTATGCAATTCATAAATTTATCCTAATGAGCTGAATAGTTATTCGAAAACGCCTAATATCATAATCATGCGTTAAGACATAGCATTTGAGCACAGTGCGATTTTAGAAATTCTTTCTACTCTGTAATGCAGCTCTTATCGAGTTACAAATGTGTCATATAAAAAATCTAAGGTATAACAATAATGATAAGTTTAAAACTTTCAATGTGGGTCTAAGTCCGTCGGCTAATCCATCCAAGAGACAGTGATCCAAAAGCCGGAGGACTCCACTCTGAGACAGTCCTTTTGATAAGGTCAGTGTACTTCGTACTGCCAAAGTAATACTGAGACAGTCTGGTAACTAACTTTATTGATGCTTTTAGTTTTGTCTTATATGTACTTAGAAGAATATAGTAAGAGTTGAGAATATTTGTAGTACACATAAATATCAATAAAAACACAAGCTTCACAACTCGACCTGTGATTATGAGTTTGTTCGTACTAGCTTATAAGCTATAGGCAGGGTGTCTCACTGGCTAATAACGCTTTTGTCTTTTTTTATTGTAAGAACCATAGACACATATTGATAGAATAAAAAGGTTTGAGGCTTCTTGTCAGAGTTTTCAGGCGTCGAGCGCAAATAGAGGTATATATTGAGTAATGTTATTCTCATACATATATATATTTATATGAGTACCATTTTGAAATACAGATCATATATACTTAATAATATATACATAACATAAATACTGAATTAAACGTTAGAAGTATAACATGTATCCTGCACTTATACTAATAATATAGTGATCCCCTTATCCAATTTTAGCAATAAAATCTATATTTTTTAAAATAGTGACAATATTTAAAAAGCAAGTTTTAATCTTAGTCTTAATTAAGTATTTATACTAATATATAATATATACTTGAAGTCCATTCGTTGGAAGAGGCTGTCTGAAGTATAAATATATCAGTTTTTTAGATGAACAGACAATACCGCAGGAGACTCGCTCGATACTCTGTGAGAATGCGGAATAGTTTCTCTATGTATGTTTATATTCCGCTGATGCTGATGCGGTTGATGAATCTTTCGCCATGGTTTTGGGATATATATACTACTTTTCTTAGATATTCTAGGCGATTCAAGCTACTAATTTTTTTATTAGTTATTTCTATAACATTGTATGTAAATATCAAGATTGATAAAATTCATGTTAAAAATAATAAATATGGTACGTATGTAAGGACCTAATATTAGGATAAGAATACTATATTATTATATAATATATAATGCATGAAAATATTATAGGCTTCACGCTGACTTACTTTCAAGTGGCTGATAACTAGAATATGATTCGCTATAGTATAGTGGGAGAATAAGTTGGGTAAGAACTCTAGAATGTTTTTCCATTTTCTGATGGTCTTTCTCAAAACGCTTCTCCTAGATAAAGCTATTGGACTATTTTAATTGTTATTTAGTAGATATAATTAAAAGGAAAATTGTGACATATATAGAAGCGTGGTACGTGATAACCCACGCAACTACACAGAAAGTGATGTGCAACGTCGACACGAAACGCAAAGCTTCCTCCATTCTCCTCTCAACTGACGAATCGCTGCAGCTCTTTATATTGGGAAAGAGAGCCTAATCGCAGATATTATTAATATATTCTTGTTATTTGCACCTAGAATTTTGGGAAATTCCAAATCTGGGAAGGTTGAGCTTTGCAGAACATCAAATATTACATCTGGCTCTCTGTTTTGCCTGCGAGAGTTACTGATCTTTCTCGTAACTCTCAACGCAATCATATATTGAAGGCCTAAGCATATGAGAGACTTGAACTACTCTCAGGCTTTCTCTTTGGTTCCCTAGTTCTGATATAAGTAATTTTAACTCTTTTGTATATTTGTTTCAAAATTCAGCAGAATATGGTTTCGATATTATAATGAAAGAAAATAAATCTAGCTTAAATCATAATATCTCAACGCCCATATCTCTAGATCATTGGATCCCATTAATTCTTGTAGTCTAATACGCTCGAAACAAATTGGTGTTAGCTATCATCGATCATGAAAGTTGAAACAATCATATAAGTCCGAATCCAAAAATCCTTTCAAATCAGCGTCTTGTTTTGATTTTCCTCACTCAATACGTGGCAAAGAGAGAGAAATATTCTATGGCCTTAGCAAATATCTGTTATTGATCTCTTCCTCATCCTTGTCTGAAGAAAAGGTTGGATATGTAAATCTGTTCTTGATATGATATTGTATTGATCTTCATATATTTATATCCCATTTACATTGGGGTGACGCTTATATACTCTCAAATTAGGAAGCTTTGAGTTTCTGAATTGTAAAGTTTATTTTTCGTCCCAGCTCTACTAAACCTAAGTAGCAGTGATTTAAAACTCTATCTTCTACATATAGATTCTTCAAACTTAAAAATCAAAACTTTATCATTGTAAATAATATAGGTGGAAGATGATAGAGGTTTTGGCTAATAGGTAATGTATAATAGCCATAGTTATTATCTACTTATTAACTTTTAAATTAACTTTGTATATAACATGAAAGCTGTGGTAACAATTCATATAGAATGTTCTTGAGAACTTAGGGGTTTTGCAAATTGATTAATGTGGTGTGGCTAAGATTCCAAACAAATGTGAATCGATTTTTTTTTGCATATCAACAATTTTTCAGCTAGAACCAAACAGCTTTTTCCTAAGCTGCATAGTTTTAATGCATCTTTCATTATTCTATTCTAAACGTCCATCCTCTGTTTGATGTATATTTGTGTGTATGGGTGTAGAGAGTAATCGATTATCACTTGAAGAGACGTTTTAGGTAATATATTTAAAAAGATTTTTTTACTAGTATAATGTAGAAGAATTCTATGAAGAATTTTTATTATAAAATTCAACTAATAAAGAGACACTAACAATAAATATCCCGCGCACACATCCGCAGGGCAAAGCGCGGATGTGGATGCGGATTTCAATAATGTGTGTTGATCAATATATATACGCGGGAGTGCGTCATAAGGCGTGGCGAATGCTCTTGCGAGACTAATTGTCGAATACTGGTTACCGTGCATCACTTAATATATAGTAGTACATAATTATAGTAGTAATTATAGTATAGTATAATTTATATATATTATATATATATATATATAGTAGTATATATATATATATATATATATCTATATTATTAATATTATATATACTATATATTATATTATATTTATATATATATACTATAATAATATATATAATATTATAATATATATATTATATATATATATGTATTAATATATATATTAAGAATATATATAATATATTAATATATATATATATATATATATATATATATATATATATTATAATTATAATATATTAATATATATATATATATATATTAATTAATATATATATATAATTATAATTAATATATTAATATTTCATATAGTATAATATATTATATATATATGATAATAATACGTATGATTAGACTTGTTATTAATATTTAGAAGTAGTGAGGAGAAACAAATATACGCAATATGATAAGTATGAGTTGATCTCGCTAGCGTTGCGGTACCCTTATTCCTTGATTAAGTATTATTTCCTTATATGAATTTTCTTTTCCTAATTGTTTTCTCGAAAGTATAAAAAAAAGAATAGATATGTGCATGTGTGATTTCATAAAAGCCTACTATATGTATATTGAATAACGAAGTCAGCTTAGTAGAATTGAATACGGGACACTGATATATAAAAAACAGAACGAGAGAGAGAGAGGAGAACGTGGAGGATGATAGAAGAGGAAGACAAAGTGAATGTGAAGGCATCGTTAGTAGTTAACATGTTCTAAATAGACAGACATGAAAGCACGCAGGTAGAAGTGAGAGATGAGGAAAATAGCAGTTATGCAGTGACTTTCTCGTAAACCAACCTTACGAGACGAATTGTAACGTGTTAACACGAACACACAACCATTGTGTGCATAGTGTCTTTGGCACATAAATAACTTATAAATCTAAAAGTACCGTTTCATACACCACAGTCATCCAATCAATAACGTCGTGTTGAGACAGATAAAGGACCCTATTTTGTTTATTGTTTTTATTTTATTTATTTAATTTATTATTAATTATTATTAATGTTGCACTAGGCTATTATTCACTAATTAATTTATTGAATTAAAAATATTGATTGTATTATTATTATTATTATTAGCTATTTCCACTACACTCTTATGTACCTTGATTTTTCTACATTTTACTAACTACTGTTTTTTGATTATCATTTTGATTACCTATTATTATTAATTATTAATTATTATATTATCTTATTATTATTATTATTATTCAATTTGAACATTTAGAATGATATTATATTTATTTTATTATGAAATTATTATTCATATTTATTATTGTTATTATTTGTTATCATTATTATTATATGTTATTATTATTTATTATTATTCACTAATAATATCTTCATATTATTAATTTGCTACATATTAATATTCTTTCGAATTATCATCATTATCACTTATACAATGTTTATATATTAATTTATAAACATTTTGAAAATGTAATATAACATTTTGCGCTTAGGTGATGAAAATTATGTAGAATATGTAAGGTATTATGAGTCATAATAATTTATTTATAATACTTCTATTATCATTATTATTTATCTGATATATATATTATTATTATTGTTATTCACTGGAATAATGAACATATGCAGAATATATTTAAATTATTTATGTTATATATATATCTTGTATCTTTGTGAGTCAGATTTCTCCTATGTATACTTATCTATAATTTATTATGTTTAAGTTTATTAGGTTAATTTCACTCTCTTAAATGTGTGTTTATTACTTGTATTTACTGGCCAATAACATGTAAAATAATCTAAATATTTCTGATGTTCTACAATTTCATGAATAATATGTTCTCATTATTCATCTCACTCTCATAATATTATTATTTCCAATTATTCAGTTCTGGAATTCAGTTCACTCTTCATAAAATCACTTCACAATTGGTTGTTACTATTTGTTTGATTATTATTAATTAATTATTATTATTGCAAAGGCAAGGACTATTTATTAACTTGAGTATGGTAATGTGTACCTGTTATTATTATTGTTGGGATCTCACTCTCAATTTCTATAATATTTAATAATTCTATTATTACCATTATGTCTTGTTTTATTTGTAGATGTCTTCTCGTTAGTCAATCATGTACGTAGTATACTCACTCGACCAAGGAACGTAGATAGAACTGTTTTAGAGTAGAGGCACTCACTCATAAAATGAAATTAGCGTGGATCAATGAATATTCACACTCAATCCACTCAGTAGGTCATAAGTGTGCTCTATATCTCATTTCAAAATATTGATAACTTCCATCAAACCGAAAGGTTTTTAACTTGGTTGTTAGTCTGCAATGAGATAAATATCGATATGAATGTGCTCTAATTACTGTCGTCTTAATGTACTTTCAAAATTTTCTATCACTTGAAAAAAAGAGTGAAAGATAAATTCGACTTTCACATAAAATCTTGAATTATAAATTGATAATTGTTTTACAGTATATGGGCATCTCTATGATCACAATGTGGAAACAGTTTACGGAGGCAGGGTAGAGTGCATGCTCAGGAACGTGAAATCAAATATCACTTGCTAATATTCAGGTGATACATAAAATTACACGCATAGAGATAGAAATAGAGTTCAGTACCCCAAGTTGTGTTCTTAGAGAACCTTTTCGGGAATCCACTTTGCTTTCCTCTCTCAGATTTTAATATTGTATCTCCTTACCTGATACGTTGGAAATGCGTAACCTTTGCGCCCTGCTGTCCACACACTGTAGCCTATTTGCGAAGTTCAGAGGTATAAATTCTGATACAATAATATATGAGTGGTAAATAACGCTATATCTGCTTGCTGGAACAATTTCTGTCACGACCATAAAGCGCAATAAATTGTTTTACTGGTTTTATCATAATATTAGTGTAGTGTCTTGTATTTTTTATCTGACATATTATTTTGTATATTAATATTATATCTTAACAATTTTTTTATTTTTGAGAGATGAATACCAGTGTACGAGAGATTAACAATTTTTTTGATGTTTTTCGACACATGTTTGAGGTGTCACAAGGGTATTAAAATTTTTTTGGAAAAATTTTATAATCAATTTTCACAGTAAACTTTTTTATTGCAAGAAATTTAATAATTAAATGTTTTCAATAACTCCAATACTCTCCGTCAAATTGTAGCCTAACTCTCAAATCCTGTCCTTGATATTTTAGACAATCTATCTTTTCCACATTTATTCTGTTCATTACACAATTGTGAAGCTGATAATCAATTATAACTTTCGTTGAATAGAACGTCTTGGACAAAACCGATGTTAACTCAAGAAAATCTACTCTGGTTCACAATTTTTAAGAAAAAATATGATGTCATTACCGTAGTTACACAAATGAGCACACTAATTAAGCTGTCCACACTATTGAGATAAAGTAGAAAACATTCAAATGTATAAAATTCAAGTATCCGACCACAAGATTCTAGACCATATCTTCTCTCATCGAAACCTCCTCGCCGAACTTTATCTCGTATGAATCAGATATAGATAGTCACCACATTATGCGAGATAAATAAGAGATGCTTCGCATAAGAGTATATCCAAACATCTCAGACACTTGCAAGGCCTACTTTCTACTGGCTCTCCACATACACAGATAGAATGTTTGACATTATAACCATTATAAGCATCGTGAAACTAAGTGAATGAAGAAAGACGCCTCTTTTCCTGTATCCTCGACATGACATCTTGCTTCGTTCTCTCTTATAGAATGATACGCTATAAATCTATCCATATGGATACTTTACACTTCAGTGCCATTCGGTCGTCTTGTGCAAGAGCATTGTTCACAGTGGGAAATTTGCGCAGAATGGATTTTCTCAATATGCTTCATGGACAAATAAAAAGTATTGCACAAAACTGAAAGCAATTTAACTTATAAATTAACATTCTTACAAACTTTGGACTGCGGATCTAGAAATGTCCTCCAACACACTAGAGCACTTCGATAGAGACAATATCATCTATCGAGACAGATATTACACCACATAAGCATGCTTCGGCTGACTCCATCACACACACGAACAGATCGCTCACACATCACCAAGCTTACACACACCACACACACCCACTAGACAACACACACACTAGCACACAACTACGCACGGAACCCATCCGACTGTATTTTCAGGTGCGAATACACATCGACACACACACTCAGCATCACATATATTCACTAAGATTCAATTTAGGCATCGCTATTACATGTAGATATAGACGTTAATATAAAGTTCCTACATATCAATGTCATTTTCACCTCACGTATGAAATTATATCACTATATATATATAGATATATTCATATATATATAATATTAAGTAGCTATATAGTAAACTTGATGCTACTGTAGATATATGCGAAAGGTAAACTGTCTATATCAATAGCGCTTAATCGTATAAGTTAGCCTGCAACTCATAGTTAGTAATATTCTATATTGTCTATTACCTTTATATATATATAGGGAACAATTGCAAAAATATGGGATATTCACATATATAGATTTGCTAATATAACGTAAAAACTCGATGGGATGATGATTATATAACAACAAATTTATAATACAGAAATTATATATTAACATAGTATATGAATTTACAGCATACCCTCTCACGAATAATTACTATATATATCTGCTACATAGTCAAAAAGTTCACATTATACTCATATAAGAAAAATTTCTACCTCTATTTATTTTTTGTTGAATACTTAGCAGTACTATGTAATGATTTTTTCTTTAATTTATTTACCCATGATAAGATAAGATTTTCTTTAATAATTTGAATTAATCATATATCGGTATAGTATATATATATACCGAATATAATGACGAGAGTGATTATTTACGGCGATTATTCAGTTTTATTCGGCCTAGATACTTTTAGCCGAATTATATCGGTATATCATTTACTGGTATAATTTTATACGGTATATATATATATATTATGCTTTTGTCGCGAGTGGATGTTACACTTTTTGCTCTCATGTATGCCAAGGTGCATAAATTTGCAAATGTAGAACACTCAATATTAAAAAAAAAAAAAGAAAAAGATAATTTCTATACTTTGGAACGTAACTTACCGAATATTCTGCACATCCCTAATATATAAACGGCCTTCACCAGGCGACATGATAATCTAACTAAATAACTTATCTCTGCCTAATTATATATTATATATACCATTCCAAAGCCTAGTAAATTCTTCATCTCCTCCTTCATCTAAATCTCTCTATAAATATATATATACTATATCCTATCTCTCTTCACTATCTCTCAGTATACTCTATCTTATTCTCTAATCTACTATATCTTCATCTCTCTTATCTATATCTCACTATATATTCTATATATATCTCATTCTCTCGTCTCTCTCTATCTCTATGATATAAATATACTTCATATATTCTATTACTATATATATATATATCTCACTTATATATATTCACTCACTCTCTTAAGTAAGAACACACCTATATATATATTGCCATAATATCATTGATAATAATATAAAGCATAATCCTGTCTATTTTTCTGGTATTTATTCTATTAATTGTATAATTAAAATAAATACCTATACGTAAATAATCTATATATATTTGTTTATATATTATTAACTCATATTTTTCAAGAACGCTTATATAAAGCTTTTAATTAATGAGTTCAATAAATAAACATATATCAATTAGAGGTGCGGTAAGCTTTCCCCCAGAGGATATTTATATTCCGAGGTTACCGGTACCGGAATATGCTCATTTTAATTATTTCCTCACGGTTTCCAGGTTTCTACAGCCGGAATATTTTTGAAATAATTCTAGGCCGGAACCGGAATATTTACTTATATTCTACTTCTTGAGAAAATAAATTGATGGAGTATTAATTTTATATTTTAACATTTATAATCACGCATAGTATCACACATATCTTTTTATAACAGAACAAAATAAATAGTAATAGTCATCAATTGTTGTAGCAACTTCATATACAGTTGGAATTAACTAATAATCTAACATGATAAAACTGTTGTATCAACTATATAAATTATAATAGACAGTATTATGGGTATCATCAATATTTTATTATAAAACGTTTTACCACCATTCACAAATATATATATATTCCTGTTAAAACTGAAAAATGATAAAAATAATTTCTCTGACATTTACTATGGGGGAGACTATTAGTGATAATTAGAGAGTTAAGTAAATTTTTTGTGGACTAGTTAACATGAGCTCTATCAAATGTTTGTGATAAAATTTTAGCTTTGGTCACTTATATATATTATCCCCCCCAAATTTAAGTAATTCTTGCTTTTACACTCCAAGATTATAGAAAATTGATTTTCTGTGGTACAAAAAAATAATTTATTCTAATACTTCTTTTAAGATTTCACCTTTGGAAGAGCCACTGATTTTATCTTTTTTTTCCCCTTTTTATCAACTATACTGACTCGTCATGATCCTACTCATTTCCTTTCTTTACAAACTTATAAAATAACGAAGTATAACTTTGAGCACGTATATTTTATTTTCTTAATGTCTCGCTATTTGATTTTGAGGTAATCTATATGGCAAATATAAGTTATTATTGTAGATAATGTCATCGTAGTATTCTGAAAAATATGTGATATGGATGTTCACTATATATCGCTACTGAACCTTCTTTCTGTAAACTTAATAGCTAACTTAACTAATTTAATTACAACTTTCTATGAACCTTCAATTATTTGCTCAATATTTATCTTTTTATTTATATATCAAGCATCCATTTTTCTACTCAATTCTCTTAGATTATTCATTATAGAAAATAAAGTCAGTTTGTATCTTGGTCTACCTACAGTACTTTTAAAACAATTTTATCATTGTTTATGATTAATTGTACTATTTTGATTACTTATATCTTCTTCCTTTTTATTCATTAAAATATTCTATACTCTAACTATAAAGCCTTCTTCAGCTCTTCTTTTAAGTCCTGAGAACTCTCGGTGTTTAATCCTCAGGAGTTATTTGAGAGTAATATGCAGAAGTAGATCACAATATGGAGAATAATTGTGATTTAATTAGATTTTGCTTATTAATAGTTTTTCCCTGATAACTAATGGACAAATACGGTTTGTCATAAATACTCACTTTAAATAGAAATTTTTTCAAAATAGTATTATGCCATTTAGAATTTAGACTAGTAATCATAATATAAGCTTAAATTGATTAGAATAATTGTTACTACTAATGTAATATAAACAACTATATGTAGAAGGTTATTTTTCAACATTCCAATTCTTTTTTAGACATCAATACATATGTGCTATTCACATCCTTAGTTATTACCATCTTGAATTGGGTAGCATAAGTTTAGGGAGTACTTTGCAAGATGTGGATCCAAGTCTCTTATTGTATTATTACTTATTAAATTCAGTTAAAAGCTTAAATGGATTTGAAAATAGTAGTTACATACAGAACATATTCTATTATAACATTTCTAGTTTAATTAATCACACTGTTTACTTATTATGAGAATAATAATAAGGCATTCTTTAATTATAACCAATTGATGATAAGTTTATGAAATTACTATAGATTAAATTATATTAATAGCATGAATGCAACACTAAAAAATTACTATTTATATTTCCAAAGCCTTTAATGTTCATTAATATATTATATTATGCATACATCTTCGTTTGAAGGATCTCAAAATATTGGAATAATTTATTGTTTTAGATAAATTTTCCCAAATATATTGACATATATTTCAACTCAGTGTTTCATTCCCTAAGAAGGTAATGAAACTTTGTCTTGCAGTTCTTTCAAAAAATCAATGAAAAAGTTACAATTTTTTATTTAAACCTCGCCTGTGTAGTTAAACATGATGGGTAGGGATAAACTTTAAAATAATAATATGAAATAAAAGTATGTTATTATTATTATTATATCACTCTCTATTATATATCTGTAGAAAATGATATCTGATCAGCCCTTAGTAGAAAGAACTTCTCTCACGCAATCAAATCAGTTGATCATATTTGATGCATACTGTCTGGAGTTCGGAACAATCCTTTCATACAAAATATTTTCATACTAAGTGAGAATTATAAAGTTAATATATTTCTTGGTTTGAACAGATGGGCAAGTTATAAGATTCCTCATGAAATTGCCCTGCTCTTCAGTGACTTGTATAAATATGGTTATGTGATTTAATTCATATTGGACGTATAATAAAATTTACCAATTATTAATTTATTCTGTGATTTGGGGTCATATGTACATATGCCTAAAATTACTTTACTTGGATATAAGAGATAACTTACTTCATAAAACCTCACTTATCTCAACGGCTTGTGATCTATTAGCTTACCTTTATGTGTGGATTTCCCCTGCTCTTGAAAATAAAAAGACTCTTACCTTATAGTTTGAACTATTATAAATTTTAGGAACTTACCAGATTTCCATTTCGAAATGAGAGTTGATTTTCTCATATTGATTCATGGAAGTGTAGAGACTATGTTAATACTATAACGTAAGATTTTACTGTTGAAAGTTATATAAATTATAAAATACTTTATTTATTATTACATTTCTTTTATAGTTAAATATCGAAAAGTATCATAAAAGAATTAATTTACCCCCCTCACAGGTCCTGGGCCTTATAGTAAAGGTAGAATAAGGAAAAGAATAAAAGGTAAAAGATAATTGATGATGAAAAAAAATATTTTTTTTGTGATTATACCGGCTAAATTTCCAGGTTACCGGCCGGAACTTAGAAATAATTTATACAGTTACCGGTACATATAGCACTCATAATATTAATAAATTAATATAATATATACAGTATTGGCTGATATCCAGGGGTGAGTACCAGGGGGGAGCCAGTGGAGGGTCACATGGCCCCCCCCCGTAATATTTTTAAGAACACTTACGCATAATTTTTTAGATATTCATCTATGCAGATAACATTTAAAGTCCTGAAATGTATTTTACCAACTTTAATGTATGGAATAATTTTGGCTCAATATACTATATATATATTATACTATATATTATAATTTAATAATATTAATATATTAAATATATATATTATATATATATATATAATAATTATTATTATATATATATTATTATTAATTATTATATATTAATATAATTATATTATATATTAATTATATTAATATATTAATATGAGTAAATATTGATAACTTTTTAGTCTGGCCTCACCCTAACCTCAGAATAAAATTCCTGAGATATCACGTCACCACTGTTATATATTAATTATATATATATATAATTATATATATATATATTACATAGTATACGCTAATTAATAGGATATATATATATAAAACGTAAAATTGGAGGCAATATCGGTCCAGTGGCTCAATATTAGCCTTTAACAATGTCACAAATAATATATATATATTTTTAAGGATGGATAAAATTCTGGTGTTAATGGTTGTCACTCTCCAAAGTATTCGTAAGGTATTTTAAATTTTTTTTAGTGTTAGCTGTGAGTGGCTGTAGAAAAAATTATTATTTCAAATACATGAAAAGAATGTGAATCTACTTTATTAGAGCTAAGCTTATATATAAATAATTGGGTATAATTTTTTAGGCTTAATTGCTATATGAGTAAAATCAATACACGGGTCAAAATAATTGTAACTTACACTATTATGGTTCACCTATCTTTAAAGAAAGTAGAAGATATTAAAGTGTTAACTAAAAAGCTTATCAGAGGCTGATTAAGCAATAAAATTTAATACATTAATTGCTTAAGTATATATGTTGAGAATCTTAACCTTCTACAAAATCATTTGAAATGTCACCAGTTATTTCAATGAGAAACGTCTTATTCTCATGATTGTCAAGTTTAGATATGAAAGATAAATACAGTTTTATTAGTTTTTAATATATATATATATTGTAAAACATCAGTGGCAAAAGTTCGGTCCATAGGTTTAAAAAATTTTTTTGACTCGTTTGTGTTGAGCCACCATATATCGTATTTCAATCATTGAAATTGGACTCGAGATGATCAATAGGTAAAATATTAAAATTATTTTAAAATACTCTTTTCCGCAGTTGGCTCTATTTGCTTCGTCAAATATACGTATGGAATGGATATATTAAAAATAATTTTTAACACTTTTACTGAAAAGACAAGTAGGTATATATATTAATAAAGTTTTTATCACAACATAGGTTCTAAATATAATTTATGTACAATTTTATTTTTTCACAGCGAAAGATATTATTCACTCACTTATACGCAAAGAAAGTAACTAACAGCAAGATACTAATGAGGATTAATACTCTGATAATGATGTATGTCAGAGCCCTTAAGTATTCCGTTTTCCATATTATTTTATGCAATTGGTGGCTTACGATAAATGTTAAAAGCTAATTAATCAGTAATATATATATAGCTCTAACTGAGTTTTGCTTATTCATTTATTTGTGTCAAACAACATTTGCGTTCATATAATTTATTTATGTCAAACTCACAGCTAGCAAATAATTCATTTGTTATATTATTATATATTATATATCTCGTGTCTCCTTCTTCTTATGTTGCTATAGATCGATGAGAATGGTAGATGTTAGATATGTGCTTAGTTCGTTGTATCGTAATATAGAATTAAAAAAGAATTAAGGAACACCTTAATCCTTTACTGTGTTTGGCGCGCTGAGCATCAGAGTTATAGTTATTTCTCGTTTTTTGCTTTAATTTGACAAGAGAGAATCTGACAAGATGTTCTCAGAGAGGCTTCAGATATCGTTTAGGTTTTATCACACCTTAATTAAATGTCGGCTTTTATCTTTATAATTTTTTTAGAGGAATTGCTTGAGTGACATATTCCTTTAACCAACGTCCTTTTAATTCCTTCGTAAAACTGAGTGCACTTAGTCAACAGATACACCAACGAGAGTGACCTGCTTTTGTACAAAAATGAGAGCCACCTCTAAAACGCTCTGAGTATATTATGCCGTTCATTTTTGTCAAATATTTATAGCTCGTTTAATTTTCGTCTTTTGTTTTTGTCGTGACGTAAGGCAAACTTTTTCGAGTGTTAACATGAATATCATTACTTGGCACACTACATCTAATACCGACGGCTCGTAATAGGTGAGTCTTCACTCTCTGTTTAGTTCCATAGTATATAATATTACCTGAATCACTCAAGACACACAGTATTTAGGCAAACTGAGACAAAAGTATATTTAAGGAAATGGTCGTAATAACAGATTCGGACGAAAGCATGCTGAACTTTTTAAATTTTGTATTTGAATGGTAGTTAGTAATTTACTAATTTAGTTTTGGATTTGTACCAGGTAGGGTGATACAAAAACGAGCGGCAAAACCATTCTTTAAATGAAGAAATGTTGAAACTATATCACTATTAAACTGTATTATTCTAATTTCATACGTTATTGGTCAAGAATATGCTTTCTTTATATTTTTATTTGATTCTTGGTTTTTACTGGTAACCTTCTTTCTCTTTCATTTGACTCTTGGTCTTTACTGGTGACCTTCATTCGTTTTTACAAATTAGAGATAGCAAGGTACTTTGTATCATTTAGTTTAATTACGAGTGATGTCGATAAATCAAAGCTCACTTCTTCAAATAGAGAGATTGTCTTTAATTAGAAGGTTGGGTGTGGACAATCTCGAGGAGTTGGACCGAATTTGCCAGCTTCCTAACAGAACCAGTCTCCTAATACTGAGCACGAGTGGGGCTAATAAAGTTTCAAGTCCAATGTTACTGTTTAATTTACTCAGAGTGTATCTTTCTACAGAGATATAATTCACCTATAGCTTATCTTCAGAAGTATGTAGAAATAACACAAAATAAATTGTTACTCAAATTATTATACTTCTACTCCTAAAGGAGGAAGCTAACTACTGAGACATAGTTGATTAAAAAATTAAAATTCAAAAATCAAGAGAGGGAAAAAAGTCCTCATAAACCTTAGCATTTTGAGATTAACTGCTCGCTTTATCTCAGCAGTAAAGCGAAACAACAGGTGTTATAAGAAGCTATAGGCTATGTGTTATACTCGATTAAATATACCTCTATATATCGCTTATTTCAACCAGTACGAAACTATAAATGCTATAAGAGCATAGATACCAAGATTGTTTACTCTAGTACGAATTACCTCGTTAAATGATCGATATATCGCTTATCACAGTCAGTGGGAAACAAGGGTGTTAATACGAGCTGTATTATAGTGTTTATACCATTTTACGGTTCATGATTAAATATTTAATATTAATATATATATATATCTGAGCTATGACTGTAGCAGTGGGAATACTAAAATGTTATATTAATATGTAAGTTATTAAGATAAGAGTTTAGTTATATCGATTATATATATATTACTTAAATAATAAATTCAGCTTATTACCATATTTCATAGATAAGATAAAACAAAGGTGTTATTTATATATAAAGTATTTATAGATAAGTATTTAAGCATTATATATCAATTAAATTAATCTGAGCTATTATAATTCTAAGCAGTAGCTATATTCAAAGAAATTTAAAAGAGTTAATATATAGTATAATTATAAATGTATCGGTTATAATATATTATACTGTCCTAATCAACAGGTATACAGTAAGAAAACTAGCACATGCATAAGTGAGCAATTACTAACGACATCAATAAATGTATGATTCCATATACTAAAAAAATAATTATTATTTTATCCATATAATTTTATACGTTTTACATATATATCAGTTGTATAGTAACTAATAATTTAAGGTATATTAAATATATAAAGATATAAAAATAATTTTGAGAATTTACTGTTGCTTATATATATAATATAGACTATACTAGAACAGAAAATTATTAAACCTCCAAATAATACTATGATAACTAAACTACTACATAATAGTGATATTTTAATGCGATGTATATCTTAAATCTTTTCTTAGTTACTTGACATGATAATTATTATAATGAATCCTTATTATTTTTATAAGTATATTTAAAATAATTTATTATGAGAGTAATTTATTTACCTGGCCACCTTATTAGTTTTATTATATATCAATAATAAAATATTAAGTGAAATTAATTTATATATATATAATTGCTAACATAAAAATTATTAAGATATATATATATTCAAATATAATTATATATAATATATATATATTAATTAATATTAATATTATATATTAATATATATATATTAATATATATATAATATATTAAATATACGTACATATATATATATATTATAATATTAATATATTAATATTATATATATATAATATTAATTATTAATATAATATATATTAATATATATATATATATATATATATATATATATATATATATATATATTATAAATATATATATTTAACAGGAAATTAATAAATTTAAAAATAATATTATTTAAATATTTAATATATTATTATAATATAATAATATATATAATAGCCAGTATGTAAAAACTCCTATTAAAAGTTTCATTTTCATAAAAAAAATATGATTAATTAAATAATAACATAAAAATTAATATTATAAAAAAATATAAATATAATAATTAAAATATATAATAATATAAATATAAATAAACTCAAAATACATTGACATTAAATCATTAACACAAATTATTTATTGTATCATTAACGTTTTATTTTAAATTTGATAATAAGTATATTTATATAAAATGATAAGGATAGATAAACATATATCTAACAAAAACTATGTTATATTATAAACTTAGTAATTTTTATTTGTTAATAAACGTATCAGCTTTACCTCATTGCGCGGAGCTCCGCGAACCTCGAAGGAGGACGAATTATATTAATTTTCTAAGAAAAAATGGGTATGTTAAATTCTATATATAACACATTAATATCTTTAAATCAATACTTTAAGAACTCTCTGTTTTAGATAACTTGTTAATCGTATAATCTGTCGACTTGGTGACATGTAAGAGATAGAATAAATACCGTAGATTAACATCTTCAGTTTTTATGTCAATTAATTTTAGAATGTACTGTTAGAAGGATGAGGGTCAAAGTCGGAAGTAAAGTCTTTCATCTTACAATAAGTATTTCTCAAGTAGCTTTTTCAGAATAGATTTTATGTTTATAGAATATAACAGCTTCTTTTACTACTCTAGAAGCAGTACGACACGGGTAAGATTGCCAGTATTTGCAACAAGAATGTAAATATTATGGAAATTGTTGCATGCACGTAGCATAGAACATGTTCCTGTCATTATTGCTGTAATTCTTTGCGACATATTCTAGTGTATAGTATGATGCCATTTTCAAATACACTTATCATATAAAGTTTCCCTATATATCTACTTTCACTAAATATAAATTAGGCTTTCGAGGTCTTTTACCTTGTAAAATGTTAACTATCACAATCTTTTTAATCCTTCATTCTCATATGTAGGCATCATATACCATAATATACCTGTTCGGCATATTTATATTAAAAAGTACCTGACTGATTTGTTGTCGCTGTAACTGTTACATTTATCTTTATGAAATTATATATAAAAAAACCTCTAATCCCCTAATGCTGATAATTATAATTCATCCTAAAAATGGTAATTAAAAATGGATAGTTAACAACAATAAGTTTGTGGGTTTCGAGTAAAGTAAGGAATTAGTTTAGGGTATCTGGTATTTTTGGATAATTGTTAATTCACCTTTAGGTACATATATAGCAAATTATTCAATACTCATCAGACTCTGATACGCTTACATACATTCTTTTCATGAAAGTATACATGCTGATAAATTCTACATGTTTAACATTTTTCTATTATTGATGGTCTTCCAAAGTTAATGTTTATAATACATGAATGAGATACTTAACAAACGAATTTCACTTATCCTGTACAGCGACGAATTTATTAATAAATATATTAATTTTAAACATCAAATAAAATTAATATTATTTAAACAGATAATAATTCTTAAAATTTTTTAGTGTATAGAAAATTTCGGGGGGGCCATGGCCCCCTTGGCCCCCCCCTGGATACGCCACTGTAATAATATAATAATTATATATATATATATATATTATATATATATTAGTATATTAATATCTATATATATATATTAATATATATATTATATATATAAGATATATATATATATATATATAATATATATAAAGAACAATAATAGTTTATATATTAATATATTATATATATATTATATATATATATTATATATATATAATTTATATAATTAATTATATATTAAATATATATATATATATATATATATTATATATATATATTAATATATATATATAATATATATATATACTTATATATATATATTATTATTATATATATATATATATATATTATATATATATTAATATATATATATATATTAAGCCCACGTAACGGTGAGTAAGAATGGAAAAGGATTTGAACTTTTTTAAGGTCATATTACTAAAACGCGTTTAATGTTACTGAATATGTTCAATACATGAAAATATATATTATTAGGCTAATTAATTTACCTCTTCTACAATTAGTAAAATATATTTCATTTTACTAATTTCTTTATAAAAAATAAGTATATTGTAACTAAAAACTTGACTTTTACCCATTTTTTTCTACCATATTTCACTGTGGAGTTAAGAATTAGAAAACACAAGGGGGAAGAATGTTGTAAAAAGCTACATTTATTGCCAATAATATATTGTACCATAAGCTTAGGAGTATATATATACTATATATATTAATATATAATTTTTTTGAGATTAGATTTTTTTTTGAAGAATTTTTTTTTAAAAAATATCAATTTGGTGATTTTTTTTGATTTTTATTGGATTCGTTAAACGTACACATATGAAATTATAATTTGCAAGTTGCAAATTATATATCGCGTGATATTACGAATCTGTCATGAAAATTGATAATAAATAAGATAAAAATCAACAAAAATCAAAAAAAAAATTCCTACATTGAATTTTTTTTTTAATAATAATAAAAATCAAAAAAATCACCAAAAATTCCATCCCTCACTTACTGCATATATATATTAATATGTAATATAAAATATATTTTATAATAATATATATATATATATAATGGGTTAATTTGTTTAAAACTATTTAGTTCTTTAAACCAACATTAGGTATATTTTGGGTTTAAAAAATCAGCTAAATAAATTAATAAAAAACCAATGTTTTACTTTAGAAATGTATCCTTTTCTATTTTTATACTTTTTATATAATATTAATAAATGTAAAAAAAAAAAGAAGGAGAGTGCTTTCACTATATAAATACTGAAGCCATTATAGTCATTAATACTATTACTTCATTAGATAGTAGTTATGACCGTAAATAAATGCGGAGGAACATATTACATTCCGAATACACCTCCAATTATTAAAAAAAAAAGATTTGGATGATACTAGGTATAAAAGGTCAATCATGAAATAAAAAAAATTATGACAACCAAATGCAAGGATCGGAGTATATATATCGATAAAAATAATTTTCTTTGGATAATTTTTTTTTTTTTCGTATGTTGTTATTCAGTTAAGAGGATATATTGTTATTAAGGGATGTATATACAAGGAGAATAACAATTTTTTTATTGATTTGGAGTAGTTAGTTACATGAGGTAAATACGTTAATTTGGGGAGGGCAGAGAAGAATATTTCTTCATTAAGCACCTCTGTTAATTACTCTTCCCCTAAACTTTTTATAACTCCACGTATATAACACCACACATTTTAATTAGAGCCAGCTATTTAAATTGATTTCGATATAATATACATAATATTTATATTTACTAATTTATATATTATATATTTTTCATAATTTTGATAATTTTTTCCTGAATGTGATTAGGAAGAAATTTTGTTCCATAGATCCCGTAACAAATAATAATTTTCTCAAAACTCAAAAACTATATCATTAATATATATATATATTATATTAATTATATATATATATTATTATATATATATACTAATATATATAATTTATATTAATATATAATATAATGATATATATATATATATATATATATTATATATATATATATATATATATAATAATATATATATATATATATATTATTATATATATAATTATACATATATAATATATATATAATATATAGTATATAATATATAATTATATATATTAATATATAAATATAATATATATATTAATATATATAATTAATTAATATAGTTAATATATTATATATATATATATAGTATATAATATATAATATATATATTTATATATTATATTAATATTATATATTATATTATATATATATTAAATATTATATATATTATATTATATATATTGTAACAAAATTAACCAGTGGGTCGCTAAAAAAATTTGCATATTTATATACCTTAAAACACACAAAGTTAAATCTATACTATCAATGTTCCCTCTTATGTTGATGCGATAAATTAAGGAACAAGATAAACAGATTATTATACTTTTGGTACTAATAGTATATGGCAAAGAATACTTAATGACTTAAATTTAAACGTTATAAATCACGATATTTTGAATCATTATTTTAAGTAGTAGTGCCCATAACATACTACTTATTTTGAATCTAGCAACTTTAAATTACGTTGAAAGCCAACCTACTCAACAGTTACACAACAGTACAAGATAAAAGTGCACCTTCTCACTATAGACTGTAAACACTCATATGGGGGTATTACATTAACGAGGGTTACTAATACTTATAGTAGAGATACGTCTATTTCGGGAAATAAATATATATATATATATATTATAATATATATTATCAACCAACAATGTAACTTATATAGTTGTATTAACTAACATAAATAGTTTTTGATTAACGACTTCACTATTAACGTTTATCACGTATAGTATCAATATACAGGACTCATGGTGTTGATTACACACTACACTTTGAATTTTTATTACCCTGAAAAAGTTTAAATAAAGAAATTAATAAATTAAAAGGGATAAGCAGGCATTTCTTAAGTGGAACAATATAGGGGTTGACTTTCATACTCATTGGAACGATCACACATGTATCGAGTATAAAAGGAAATACTCAACTTTCCTTTCATCTATTCTATTCTTTGACTGTCATCTATCACATACTTTGTTAAGGTATATTTGTTATACACACGAGAAAGTATAGAAGATAAGGTTACCATCATTATCACTAAATTCATAGGAACGAGGGACAGACATAAAACTTATCAATCTTTAATATATATACCTATTTTCTCATCTACTCCACAATACCTTTCACTTCTTGGAATCATAAACACTAGATTCATCTAGTGATAGTAATATTTTGATTATAGTATGAACAAATAAATTAAAAACATAACACACACTACAACACCACCTAACAAGCACAACCACGAACGCCATACCTGCATAAACACTCACACAACTAAAACACTACAACTCTCTAACCACACTTACTATTACTTAATAATTACTTACAACTTATTACTAAACATCACAACAAACTTTACTACCCGTTATCACTAACTTAACACTACCTCCTGAACTACTACGTCACTCGACTTCGTTTTAACATACCTGCGGTGAACCGACATAGCCTGACACCCCGATTAAAACATACTCACCTCGAGATTCACCTTCGTGTGAATCAAGACTATAATGTAATGAAAATCATAATATACCTATAAGATGAAAGTTTATTGGAACCACACATTTAGAGCCGTCATCAAATAAACTCCCTACCATCTTCTTCTAATATTAACTGTTAGCTATGCGGCGTTCGCTCACTTCTCACATCAGATCACTAGTTACCAAGCGTGTCGTGGTACTTCACACGTAATTATTCGCGTCAGCACTCATGCCAAGCACAGCTAAGTCTATTCATACATGTCTCTGTGTGTGTATCGAGAGATCTTCGAGGTGGTGAATCTTTTATAGCACCAAGTAGACACTTGAGACTGTAATACACCTTTCTTACTTTCGTACTGTTCGTGGCACACGACTTTTTTCACTCCTTTGATAGAGTTAACTTATATGTCGCGCTCAGCTTGCTCGCGTCCGAACTGGGCTCCCTCCTTCCTTCTTTTTTCCGACACTCACTACGTTTTGGAAGAGCTCTGATCGCTTGTTGCAGAGCATGCACACTTGTTTGAAATTTGCACTAATTGCGCATAGACATCAGCGTCAACTTACGTAGGAAGACAATGTCTCTCTATCATTCTTAACAGACATGCACACCTCGACTTCCTCTGTTCTACTTTTACATCGCGTCAGAGTCACCCTGCACTTCAGGAGCACACTCATTACTTGTATCGAGCAGAGACCTTCTACCGAGCGATCGCGAACTCATTCCTTTCTTCACAGCTCTTTCATGTCTATCGTACTCTGCCTTACATATACTTGATCAGCCTTAACACAACCTC
The DNA here is from genome assembly GCA_015478945.1 of Trachelipus rathkii. Taxonomy (NCBI): domain Eukaryota; kingdom Metazoa; phylum Arthropoda; class Malacostraca; order Isopoda; family Trachelipodidae; genus Trachelipus; species Trachelipus rathkii. The sequence goes on from JABUQX010128728.1 coordinate 46,668, forward strand.
TCTGATGAGTGTTTGGTAAACTACATACCACTACTTTTAACACGAGTGGGGGCAGGCGGATTAGTAAAAGGGATTAGCTCTAGAATATCGTATAGAATAGAGTTGGAGAGACAAGGTTTTGAGCAAAATAGTTCATTCAGCTTCAGCAGAGTTAAGAACAGCAGTATTACCTTCAGAGATACAACAGGAAGGAGCGATGAAATATAACGAAAGCTAGATATAATAAATCGTTTATAAAGTAATTACTTGCCAAAGTGTCAGAAAAAATGGAGAGATATTGAGTAAACAGACTAAGATGTTTCATTTTTCCAAAGGGAAGCAAATTTTTTAAGGATGGTCAAAGAATTGATGACTTTCCACTCCCGAGATGAATTGTATAAACAGCACAAGTTTTCTGCATTTGGAAAGATAACGATACTTATGATAAATAATTTGTAAATCAGTTTAGTTCAATCGGAGAGAGGTAAAAGAGATGGAATGTACTGCCGCAATATATACGATTAATATAATATTAGTAGTATTATAAATATATATATATTATATATATATTATATATATATAGTAAATATAAATATATATATATATATATATATATATCTTCTTTTAGAAATTATGTGCGAGAAAGTGGTGTTTAAAAATTAAAACTTTGTTGTTTTACGGTGCTTAATTAAATATTTTGGCCTTCAAAAAACCTTTAAAGAGCGTTAATATTAAGCGATGTAAGATAATAATAATATCATATATATATATATAAATATATACTATATATATATTATTTATATATATATATAATATAATATATATATATATACAGTAAAGTATATATATGTATA
>JABUQX010128729.1:0-35068 GCA_015478945.1 Trachelipus rathkii
CTAGGAGGAGAGAGAATTTATAATATATATTACACGTTTCTACACATTCATCTATATGTCAAGTGTTAACACTAATTGTAAATTATACTATACTATCTTACTCAATTTTTATCATTTCTCTATAATACAAAATTATGATAATGCATCATTGTCACTGAGTCAATACTAATATTCATAATATACTATAACGGTACCAAACTTACGTAAACAATTTTTCATTAAACCAATAGAAAGTATACTAAAGCTAATAACTACTAACAACTCACTTATATCTATCTACCGAGAGAAAACTCACCAAGAATAAAGAAAGGTAAATACTAGAAAAATTCTAATCCGTTCGGAGTTATTACTAAACTGTAGAAACAGGTGGCCAATTAACTAATTAACGAAAAATAAATCATATTTATAATATATATTAGAATATCCTCAAAACTACTAAATCATTTGTATTAACCTATATATATATAAATAATAAAGATTTATAATAATAATTAAATATAACAAATTCTATATTAATATAAACGAGTTTTTGAATATTATAATGAGTGTTTATAAAAATCAATTAATAAAGTTACTCAATTTGACTCATAATTTAAATATTTAATACTGGATACAATGAAGCACCTGTTATCTAATATAAAACTGAGTTTGATTGTTTTAAATATAATTTCTTCACATCTGGAAATTAAATCAATTAAATATAATAAATTATTAAATACCTTTTTTATAATTGTGTATAATATAATATAATCCACATATATTAGATTAAATATTCAAAAGTATTCGAGTTAATCAATCCTCACTGATATTAATATATATATATCATTTATTGAATGCTAATAAATAATAAAATGTATAAAATTAGTGGAAGCTATAAATATGATATATATATAGAACATTAAAATATTCTATAATTTAAAGTAAAATGAATACGGTTAAACGTTTATAGTAACTTACAAAAATTATCTGTAACACTCATATCCTGAGTTCCATGGTGAGGTCAATTATGAAACTTAAATATGTAGAGACAATAAATTTAAGTAAATGTGAGAGTAATTAATATTAATACTAAACTTATGCGTGCGCAAAACTGCGGTGCTCAGCCAACCCTAAAGTTAACTATATTAAAATTGATGTGACTCTGTAAAATGTTGAGCATATATATAGTATCTAAGTATGTATAAATGAAAATTTCAAAACAAAGAAAAGAAGCATATACTTTTCATTTGCAACGTATGAGGTTGGATATTACTTTAATTAAGGAACTATTATAACTTTTAGATTAATTTCATTAAGTTTTTATATAACTCACTCAATAAACATAGCCCCATATTCCTAGTCACACACTAAGGTCAAAAATTTTTAGAGACTTAAAATCTTTCTCGCGCCCTAAAAGAAACACTATTAATTGAACATAGTCTCACTGCCTTGACCCGGGCCATTACGCACATGTAACTCCAACAGTAAATATTATATAAGTAAGCTACTTATCCTTATAACTAATAGAAACCTATGAATAGGGTTCATGTAGTGATATATATAATATAAATATAAAATATTATATTATTTATCCCATTTTTCTTTTTTTTATTTACCTCACTCTGCTTATACATTTCATATTTATTTTATCTCACCATTATTAAATATAAATTTCTATTAAATATTTTATAATTAATTATATTAATATATATATATTATTATTATATAATATATATTACTATATATATTATATATATTAATATATATATATCAATTATATTATAATATATTAATATTAAATTTAAATATTAATATATATATATATATATATTATTTATAATAATATATATATATATATATATATATAATATATATATATATATATATTATATATTATATTTATATACTATATTATATATAGTGATTCATAATTATAGTGATAATATAATATTTTTGGAGATACATGAAAGAATATGGCATAAAAATAAAAGGAGTAAATATATCCCTAATATAAAGTAGTATATGATGTATGTGGCTTAGTTTCACCTGTACTTGATAGCTGTACCTGTATGTGTTATTATTTATCTCATAATAAAGATTTTTAAGATATTAAATCAATTTTGAAAGTGATTATAAATAAATCATTACATATATTTATTGAGTTTAACAGTACTTAGTATAGTTATATTTATTACTCAATATTTATGGTGCACAAAATAAATAAGTAAAGTTAAACAAATTTACCTAATAAATATAAAAAATATATTGAAATGATTTAAATAATAGTATTTTATATGAGTTTTACACATTATTATATATATTATATATAATTATTATATATATATATATATATATATATATATATATATATATATATATATATATATATATATATATATATATATATATATATATATATATATATATATATTTATATATAGTATATATATATATAATAATATATATATATATATTATATATATATAGATATTATATATATATATATATATATATATATTTATATATATATATATATATTTATTGAATTTTGTATATTTTTTAATGAAACTTGGTATAATAGTAGTTCGGAATGTAAATAAAAAGAATATGTGAGGGGAAGTTTATCAAAATAAAAGGGGGGCTCCAGCCCCTAACCCATTTTTAGGTTACGGGTAACGCCAGGGGTAACGAAAGTGTGGGTTTTACTATTAAGAGAAGAGGGATCAATATTGTAATTTTCTACAAAGGTGTAGCCCAATTATAAAAGATACTTTACTCTTATGATTTTTTAAGCCAAAAGGAAAAAAAAGGTGCAACTTTTTTTCTAAAAAAAAAATTGCATTACTCCTGGTTGAATAACTTCGTTAGTAAACAATATTTTATAACGAAATTTGGAGTAGGGATGTAACTTTTTTTTTTTTTTTTTTTTTTTTTACAGTTGTCTACCACCACTCTTCACGGGCAGAGCCCTATTCAAGGAGGGGGTGTTGCACGCCATCAGAAGTCAACAACTATTACGCAGATGAGTGAGCACAGACGCAGGCTTGAAGTGGGGGGTTAATTCAGCAGGAAACACAGAAAGATGGAAGAGAATTCCACAGAACAGATGGTGTCAGGAAAGAAGGAAGGCAACCACAGCGACCAGCCTGGAGTTACCGTACATCAAACACAAAAAACTCATGTGGCAGACAAGCACCCTAGTTCTAAGATGGGCGACGTAAAGGTGGAGGTACGCGAGTGATAAGCTCACTTGAGCACCTGCCGCCGCGGTACCTATAGAAAAGAGATAAAGCACCAACATCGCGCCGCAAAGATAGAGGGTCAAGTGAACTGGAAAGTACAGAACAGTTTATAAGCCTTTTGGCCTTTTGACTCGACCTATCCAAAAGCCGGTGAAAACCCAAAGCCCCCCCCAGATATGAGAGCAGTACTCCATAACAAGGGCGGATGAGACAATTGTATAGCTGGAGCAACTGAGAAGAGGAAAAAAAGTCTCGCAGTCTAAACAGAACTCCCAGTTTCTTTGAGGCCACCCGCAACCGTTGTGAGGTGAGGTTTCCAAGACATTTTTTTTGTTTATCTTAAGGCCAAGGATGTTTATATTGTCAACAGGAGAGACGAGAGACCGGCTCCGAAAAGAGATAGGAAAGTTAGAAGGTGTCTTAGAGAGGGAGATTTGGGTAGAAGTTGAGTTTTTAAAGAATTGAATTTCACAAGGTTCAGACGACCCCACCCGGAAATTCTATCCAGATCAGCGAGAATAGAATCGGAAAGATTAAGACGAGAGGCAATTCTAGAAGTAAAAGAAGGAGCAGAATTGAAATGAGTGAAGAATGAAGGGTCGAGTCATCGGCATATGAGAGAATAGAGTTAGATGTGTCAGGTGAGAAGATCATTAATGAATAGTAAGGAAATAAAGTAGGAGATAGGAAGAAACCCTGAGGGACACCATTATTGACAGAGAAAGTAGTAGTAGTAGTACCCATCAACAACATGCGCGATATTGAGCGATTTGAAAGAAAACTAGACAATAAGTAAGCAAAGAGAAGGAGGAAAACCCAAAAGGAAGGGACATTGGAGAGCAGTGACGCCGTGCCATACCCGGTCAAATGCTTTGGGACATGTCAAGCGCCACCACGCAAGTCTGCCCGTAGTTCCAAAGGGCGGAAAACCATAAAATCAGTAAGATAGGAAGTATATCGGCAGTAGACCTCGAGCGCTGAAGCCGTACTGGCGATCGGAAAAGAAGTGAATGAGATTTCAGATGATTCCTAAGATATGAGAGTTGAGAAGAATTTTTCAAAAGATCTTAGGTAGAATACAAGTAAGAGCTATAGGGCGATAGGTTGAAGGATCCGAGCGGCTTCCCTTTTTCGGAAAAGGTTGGGAACATGTGCGTGCTTCCAAACACTGAGGGAAAGTCCTAGGTGTTGAGACATAGAGAATATAGTTTCCCTCAGTGTTGGAATGCGCCAGCTCAGAAGCAACACTCCCTCAAAACTCGTGAGGAATGCCATCCGGGCCCACACCCCCGCTTTCCTAACGTTCGAGATTTCAGGAGCAGCCAATGCACCTGATCGAATGTAATCAGAGGCAATGGCATATGGAACACCTGAGAAGAGAAGGAGGAGGATGAGGATAAGGAACGAATCGTCCAGGGTTGAGTTAGAGGAAAATATGAGGCCGAAGAGTTGGCGTTTTCAGTTGAAGAATTAGCAACAGGACCATCGAGACTAATAAGAAAAAGGAGGAAAGATTAGATTTACAGAAAGTTGTTAGAGATGTTTTTTTGGCAAAAGGCCAGAAAGATTTGTCCAGTAGGAGACCAAGGAGGTTAGCGCACACTTTCGTTTGAATGAAAGCCCGCTTTGCTCGTCGAAGAAGTTCTCTGCAACGATTTCTAGCAGAACTTGAAAATTAGCAAAGAGTAATAGGAAAAACGAGAATTTTTTCCACTCCCGATACGCAACGTGCCTCTAGCCTGGATGGCCAGAGAACAAGCACGATCGAATCAATGGATTATGAGGAGAGAAAGACTTTTTGAGAGGTACGAAGCGGGATAGAGCATTATCAGGAGACCTTGTCATCAAATTGTTAAAGGAACCAAAAACAACCCTATTAATTGGTACGCTGGAATCAATGGTATAACCATTAAATAAATTATGACTATTATTAATAGGGAGAATGTAAATTTTAGTAATTGGGAAACCCATCTCATTTAATATACAACCTTCCACAAAACAGCTACTTCTTTCCATTAAAGCAATTTCGCGCATTGTTGAGTCAAAACAAACCAACTACTGTATACAAATAAATTCACTGTCTGTTTGTCATATCCTAATTCGCAGACCATTACAAATGACATTCAACTCATTGACTGTAGTGTCTTTCCTCACCTATTCACGTGTTTTCTATCTACGCGAGTTGGTATAGCGTACAAACTAAGAGAGCACATAAGGCTAGTCATATTAATCACAATTTGTATTATCGATATACTGCTGGAGAAAGCAAGCTGCCATGGCTCCACCTAACCTCGATATAGTGGGCACACTCGAGTGCAGAATGCCAGAACAATAACACGTCACGTAGGGCTCGCGTATGGGAGGCATTGTAAGATCAGGGAATGTACAAGAAAGAAGTAGATATATTCCAAAAAAATTACAGAGGAGAATTTGTCACAGAGTGCACATGATGGGTATCATGTATTTTGTACCACACATAGGTACGATGAAGTTGTACGTTAAGTTTTAAATGAAATACAAGATAATGTAAGACCATGATGAATTAGGTCAGAACACCTCAAGGTGAAGTGGCTGAGTGTCAGTCGCAACCGACAATTATGGTTAGGGGAGTCGTTGGCTCTCTGAGGAAATGTAAGTGTATTGTCTTATAGATGGTAATATTCTTTTTCTGAATGTCATGTGCTGCCCATGGATCAGAGAATAGTAAGAGCGAGTAATTGTCACTTGATATCACGGCTTTCTAAATTTTCGCAAACCATAATATCTCACTCACTCTCTAGGAATGGAGAGTGCATCCCGCAACCATTCACGTGCTACGTGAGGCTAGTAACAGAGTTGAAAATCCCCGCTAATCCAATCGATATGCACGCGAACTCTCAGTAGGGGCACATACTTTTTGAGACGAACGGGAGCTATATACCTTATGCTCTTCGTTTGTGAGAGTGGATGTATTGTATGGTCAAATTGGTTTTCGAGAGAACAAAATATGATTGGCAGGTCGAAAATCTGCTTTCTGTTAGGAGCAAAAAGGTCTAGCTAAGTATAAGCAGAGAAGGGTATTTTAATTTACTGTACGTAGGACGAAAGAAAGATTTAAACGCACATTCTCCGAGCAGACAGACAATTGCGAGTCAGTTTAGGAGATGCTCCAGTAGATATTACTCCAGAGAGTCAGAGCTGTTCAGTTAACCAATCGAAGGAGTTGTTTCTCATATATAGGTAAAAAATATATGGTCTGAGCAGCAGAATTTTACATGATACCTAATCTGTCACATTGCCCTTTAGTGTTCGAGCTCCGCATCCCATACGCTGTATAATTTATTGAAACAAGTGGCTAGTTAGAATTCTTGGAGACTCTTATATATATAAAACGCTTTTAAACACGAAGCTCCCTTACCTTTGTTTGATGATGTAGTCTTAGAGAATGAAACTTTAGATATCTGAGTGGCTCAGACGGAAGCAAAAGGTTATGGGGGGGACGGCTAAGAATTAAAAGAGGTGGTGTTCCATTTGGAGTTGGCCAGAGCTCATAGACTTAGCAAGATGGTCGCGCATCTAGATGTTGTTACGATTAAGAGGTCAACTCCTTGCTAATCATTTAGTGCTGGCACCGACCTTGCGGCCTGTGCAGAGAAGCACACTGCCACTCGAATTGCGAGATAAGCCACATATCATCACCCCACAACTCAATCGGAATACAAATACCGACAAGAGTAGAACCCAGACACATAATAATAAGAGAGACTCGCAAGACCGTGGAAAAATCGAGGTTAATCACAATTATTCACACAAAGATCTTAAAATCCCTTTGATTAATACCTTGGGGACATTTAAAGACCTTAGGATACTCTTCTCCAATCACTAAAACCTAAATTAATTAATGTACTTTAAAATGTTGAGAGAAAGACAATGATAAAACTTCTATGGATTTTTAAAATAAGTATGCGGTGTTTATATAATTGAGATTAATTAATCTGTAATTCAAGAATAACCTCTACGCACACGAATACATGATTAACATTTAAACTCACACGAGGTGTTCCTCACCTTGTACATGAATTGAACAGAGGTGTTGTAAGTACTCATACCTTAGTGAACAGCGTGCAACTCTGGGGGAGACAGCAAGACACCCCAGTGGAGTTCTAATTTTAATAATAGAATAAATCTTTATATCATAATACTGTTATATATATAGTAGAGCTAATTTCTATGATATATCATTTGTTTTAATTTCTATATGAGAAATAAACATAGTTATGTTTTTATAATTACTGTTAACAAATTAAGGTAATACCTATCATATACAATATATATAATATTCCGAATGAGTTAAATTACGTTATTATCCTACTAATATAATATTAATACTTTTAACAGTCCACTATATATATCAATTATTTTTAAATTATTAAGAGTGGCTTCCTTCTATTGTTTCGGGTAAATTTTTATAACAAGGAATAAAATTATTTTATAGTAAATACATTATATAAAGACAGATCACAGTACCAGTAAAAATCTAAGCAATACGTCATATTTGTATATGGAGAACTATTACTATCATTATATATTTATTGCATTTAAGAATTTGACCTTAGATGTCACTGTCCAACGTCATTAATAAAAAAAAATTTCTCACTCCGATATTATTGTAATATGGATGGAATGTACATACACCGCTGAATTATTATATATATATGCACTATAGTGATAGCTTGGTATCAAACCGAGAGTCTACGGTTACTTATATTGATTATTTTATATATATCGAGGTATCACTATATATATATATATATATATATATTTAATATAATATATATAGTATTATTATATTATATATATATATAGGATATACAATAATAAACAGATATTTTTTATTAAATAATAAGTTCTAATTTCATATATCTAGATTGTAGTATATATTAATAAATTATTATTTATACATAAAGTAATTTAGAATAGGAAAATGGATTAAACCAAAATGAGATTCACAGATTTCCCCAACCAACGATCTACAATGAGTTTAACCGTACTATTATATATTATATAATATATATACGCTAGTATACAATCATTAATATAACCAACAGGAAATACTTAATAGGCTACACAAGTGAGCAGATTGGAGTAATTTAATATAAATTATGACAAATCCCTGACTTGAATCATGACGGGCCATTACCCGCATACTTAGCGAAAAGGTAGGGGAGTATAAGGCCATCAGCCCTTTAGGTGCTAAAGGCCGCAAAACCCGCTTACACCCCTTTCGGGGTGATCTCACTCTCTCAGGAATTCACACCCTTATTTATCAAGTGTAGCGAATTACACCCTTAGGGTTATTTCTCATTTGGAGATGGAGTGAATATGTTGTAACCTTTTAGATATTACTTGTAAGTTTAAATGAAAACTGTTATAAATTCGCTCATAAAGTTAGGTAACGTTATGGTTAATAATATTACTATGATCAAGTTGGAGTGAAAATTATAACACTGCTTTGTTAGAGAAATGATTAGTTTTGTAAGAATATTACTATAGTGTTAACATGACGTGATGTGTATGAAAAACGTAGCCTTAAGGTTTATAGTTTATTGTTGATAAATGTAATTATGTAATCTGTCCACGAAAGAATTTTTGGCTAATGTCAACGTTATATTAATCATAGTTACAATATGATGTTATAATATATAACATCGAGACTCGAGTGACCACTTTGGATAGAAGATAAGTTGTCAATTCATATATGTTACATAAGATTGGCTAGTAATCTTCTATTTGATATGAAATTTCGGTCACTTTATGTTGAGTATATTTTGTAGTTAGGTTAAATCGATCTCCTTATTACCTGATTGCTAAGATATGCGGGAAAAGTTAGAGTTGAACATATCGTATGTATATGTGAATGCCTCTTTTTATGCTACTTTACCTTATCAACGTGCGTACGTGACGTCATTGCGTGGTCATTTGGTTTATCACGTAATTATGGATTCTCTTTTGCCTTTGTACATTATATTCTTTAGTTCAGAGTATGACTGATCATGTTAGCGTTTTTATCCTGATGCTAAATACTTTTATAGTTGCGTAAGACAATTTTTTTTAAAAAGGTTAAAATATTAAAACAAAAGAGTAAATATAAAATGAAACTTATTTTTATGGTTATGTTTGTCCAAAATTGATACTCGCGAATATGAAACTTTTTGGATCTATATAGTATCAAATACGATCATATTTATCGAGTGGATGAGAGTTGAGTTAGATGAGAATGCCCCGGCTAGATGGTTTTGATTTAAAAATTGATTATTACTTGATTTAAACATCCTGTAAACTTAATTACACTTTAACTGTGATATTTATTAATTACAAAAGAACTTCAAATTCTTATAGATATATTATGAAAAATAAAAAATAAAAAAGTGTTTTTTATTTATTAATATATCTTTATATATAATTTTATATGTTTATATTGTTTGGGTTTAATTTATACTTTCTCGTATATAATGGATTAGTCAATTATCCTTTTGGTGACTTAGATGATGAGTAAGTAACTACGCTAGCTAAGTATACTCTGACTCTATATAGGTTGCGTTTTTTGTGTTTAACATATTAGCCCTAAAATCGAAAGTTGAAATAGTATATAAAATTTGAATACGTATGTTAGCACTCTATCTATTTTCGGTGATTGTGCTGTCTACTGATTGACATATAGTAGATCATGGGTTCGAGTTGTTTTCTAAATTTTTGTTTATAAATATTATTACAAATTTGTAAAATTGGTATAATATTTTGAACCAATCCTTTAGAATAACAAAACATGAATATAAGAAAATGTTTAGAGAAATCTGCCTTAAGAAGAGAGGGAGATATCGGACTAATCCGTCTCTGGTATCGATAGGGGATATATGGGAGACCTTCACCGAATTTAGCCTGTAATTACCAGTTGCGCTGGATAAGTATGAAATGTACTAATGTTAGTCACGGTATATTACTGTACGGATATGAGTCTGTTCGTTCAGCGGAATTTTGGTCGATTGTACATTATATTAGACCTTAGTTTCAGAGGGATTATTATCGTATATGTTGAGCTTTATATTAATGTAAACCACTCTTTGCTACGTTGGCATATATTCGGAATAGTTAAGTCCGTAAATATCCGTGGTGTGGAAGAGGTTAAGATAATATCAACCGAAATAAAACTTATTTTTGTGTTATGTTTGCCGAAAGATAGCTCGAAAACTAGATTCGACACTGGAATTCTATTGACCTCGAATAGATCCACAAAGCGTCATGGTGTGTAGTGGATAGTGCGGAAGGTAGTGGGAGGGGTTGATGATTTGACTTCTACTGAGTTTACTGAATTTAGCTAGCTATCCCGAAATATATTATACAATCACCGGGTAAAAATCGAAATGTACAGCATTTACTATCGATAATTTTTCCTCACTTGGTCGCAAATTCGAATAGCCTTCATTTTTGATAGTATTATGTTTGGAATATATATCTTTGGTCACTTTCCACAAATTATTTTTCCGTAAGCTCAGTATGATAATTTAGACAAGGTTAATGATAAACTTTTTGTTAAATATTCTCTGTGTTTTTGTAAAATTAACAATAATATAGATGTGGGAGGTCTTGGAAAAAGTATGATATAAGGTTTACGTAATTTTGTAATGTTAAAAATGCTTAGTTACTTATATTTACTATATAGGTGTTTAAGAATATGGTGGAATACTATTGTTAACTGTTTATTTAATCATGAGTTTATATTAAGTGGAGTAAGTTAGTATGTTAAAGAGTTTATGTCGTTGTACATTTAATTTATTCTAGTTAATATGATGCTTATGTCAGCTTTATTATATAGTGAATACATTGCTTATAGTTTAGTATATATATCATTATATTCGCTGAGTATATAGTAATATATAATGAGAATCATCATATTTTGTGCTATGTTATTATTAACCGAAATTGAGTATATTATTCTACGAAATTGATCACGACGTAAATCATAATAAGTAATTTATTAAAGCATAAAATGTAAAATTTAAACATGTACATTAAAATGTAATCATTCTTATCATTTTCTTTACACTTTAATCGGATGCTGCGAGTGAAATAAAGTAACGTTTTGTACGGGCTGTAAGGTAGCTAGGTACTTTTCTGTTCGTTAGCAGCTATATAAGCGCAACTGCTCCCTCCTGGTAATGTTAGTACAAAGATTAGTCCTGAGTCTCACTGATATACGTAAATGTAGTAGTGTTATAAGGTATTTATATTTTGTCATTGTTAACATTATATATATAATTATCTTTAAAGTTCTTAAATGCCTGTTTCTATTATTTAAGACTTAGACCAACGTTAAAAATAAATCGTATTTTCTAATTTAGCATATATTCGTTGTGTAAAGGTAATATATATCAACGGTACATTCGAGTTTCAAAAAGTATAAAAGTAAGAGCAATATGAACGTAGTTTAGTTGATATGTTAGGATGTTTTATTACAAAAAATAATACTCATAATAACCTTTTTTGAATAGTACTTGATAATTAGTGTTCATTCTCAGTTATAATTATGACGTACTGTTATTCTTAGCATTTTACTTTCTTCTGATAAACATAATTTTTATAAATGTAAATAATTGAGAATTATCTTAAACCTATCTCTATCAATACACAGCGTTGGTTCAGTCTTTCTTCATGTATATGTAATAATATATTATTACTATAGGTATTATAATTATTATAATATCAATACCTAGTGCACTCTGAATTTTTATACGATGACCACAAATTCTTAGCCCTGTCATGCTATTTCTCCTCCTTTTCTCCAGCGACTTCGTTCGGTTGATGATATATCCTAAATTCACTTGAGGAAATGATTTTTCGTTTTTTATTCCAACTTATTTATTGAAACAAATTATATAATTATTATAGTTATATAGACCCGATCAAATGTTAGATAACTTCACAATTATCGCATAGTTTTAGCATTGATAATTCCACGGCCCAGAGAGGAATCAAAATATTAGATAATGATCACTCTATTATTTCAGGGTATTTGGTTTGCTTAGATTGACTATTCATCATCAAGATTATACATGAGACTCCGCAAGGGACAGTGTAACATGTTGGGTACGAGGGGAATAATTAAGTGTTAATGTATATATATCTACGATTTAGTATTTTTGGTATCTGCTATAGTTGGTATTGATTTATATCCTCTTATTAATTAGTGAGTGAAGAGAAATACTTAAGAGCGAATGATAAAGCTGGTTCTCACACTCCGAGGTTAAAGAAACCGTCTGTGCCTGCTCTTTTGCCTCGTGTAGTGATACTATTGGCCGGGGGCCTTTATTAAAAACCTCCTGGTTCGCAGGTGTAACGCAACTACTGGAAACCCTTCGTCACTAACTCGCTCCCTCGAATATAGATTCTGTGTATACACAACAAAACAAATCATAACGTACATGTTATAGGTTTCACAGTCGAACGTCTGAACAACTATTCACACATAATATATTTTTAGGCTTGTGATACTCACACAATACATCATAAAATTGCAATTATACTATCCGCAATATACTTACATGATTCTTGTTAGACACATATATATTTCCTATGTCACTCGAGCGCATCATATACTTCAGTTCTCATTTACCTCATAAACCGCTCACTCCAGGTATTAACAAATCATTATTTGAGAATTTACAACTAACCGAAAGAGACGGCATAACACAAGTATACCCCCGTGTATCACTCAACTGTAGTATACCGCTATTACCTAACCAATCACCATTTGAACAGCCATAATTTTGTAACTAAAAGTCTTTTGATAGGCCCATGTGATTTATTTTTTCTCGGATTTTGTTTTAATTAAATTACTCTTTCTCTTTGACATTGCACATGTCACAGAGAAAAGCGCTAGCTCCGAGACCATAGCATCACGCAAATATCATATAATATGTCGAATAACCCTGCCCATAAGAGGCATTGCGCTTCTACTAATTTAGACTCACCTTATGAAATAGCGCACTCGCCTTGGTATTGACAAATCCTCATAAAACCTAATTTTCGCTATCAAACTACTCATTTACAAATTCTCAACTTGTACACTTCTTTATGCGAGATTTATCTCAATTACAGATACTTACCCTATAGCTTATAATGTAAAATGTTGAAAGATTTGATTTCATGATCTCTCACCATGCCACTTTCACAGCATTGCACTATATAAAATATACTTGTCACACCTTGTTCAATTATAATACTACCAGATTATATTCTTTGCTAATGTTCCATGTTTCTCGAATGAATGCTACTTCTTTATATATCAACGCTCTCATACAATTGAAAGAATTATATGTTCATATTAGCATATAACCTTAAACTGAAAACTATCGAGAGTAATATCTACAATATCCACCACACGCTGGTATATATGTTCCGTCTTTTATTAAGCTTAAGCTTACTAGTTCCCTCATATTATCTGACTCCAGCCTGTTTAATATTCGCTCCTCGTGTTTGATTATATGTTATTTATAACTGTAGTGAAGGACTAATATGCCATACCAGTTTAGTTTTACTGGACAGGCTCGCGTGAAAAAAAAATAAAAAAAAACTTTTATACTTATACACTACCACAATCCCTCGGAAATATTCCCTCCATAAACGCTTTTTGTAGGTTGTGGGGACATCTATGCTGTGTCACTCTCTACTAACCGTATATCGCGCTAATATACTATATATGATAGGTAAGGTAAGCGTATATGGATAAATTTCTTGTCTGTTAAATTATTCACCGTATGTCTTTTACTGTAGAATACATATAACATTGTTCCTCATGCTTGGAGATGATAATCTTTGATAAAGTGCTGAATGGTCAATTTATAGTTGTTTAGTTACTGCCTTTGTTAGTGCTCTACGATTTTTACAATTTACTGTTGCATTTTCTAAGTTTCGAGACCTCTTGTTAATGTCGTCTAGCACGTTTATTCTGCTTAAGATGTGTCAGGTTTTGTCCGTTGTATATATATTCTTAGTTCAGGTAATTTATGTTGGCCTTTTATTACATGAGCGAAACTTTGTTTTACGCCGTTAGCCATAACTTTCGCTTGGTCTGTATGATAATTACTCAGAGTTATGGTAAATTTTTGTTAAACTATTACCCATATTACCTTATGTAAAAATTACATTTTTATATTAGTTACAGAAGACATGCATTGACAAGGTTGTGAATACTCACGTTAACGCTTCCCTTTTGTTCTGTGATGATTATGATCTCAGTTACTCTTACTGTTCTTAAGTTTATCGGCTGTCCGAAACATTATGTTAAAACGTCTCAACGATTTTTTAATTTTACTCTCCTGTTCCTTTACAGATATGCCTTTTGACAGCTTTTGTCTTTTGGGGCCTAATGTTCTCTTAATAGTATCCACCGGTGACTGACTATTGTCTACAGCTATTAATTTATATCACTGACATACAACTTACTGTTACGTCAACATAATTATTGATTGATCTTTGTTATAAAGAACTTAAAATTTTATTGTTATATTTATCCAAAGTGATACTAAAAATTTGGTAAAACAATATGATCAATAGATCACGGGATTGAACAGGAGGGTAGGTTGGGTGGGTTGATTTACTGATTTAACTGAATTTATGGGTATTTTAAAAACATGGAACATTATTTTAACTAAAATAAATATGTATTTTATAGATCAATAGATTCAATAGATCAATAGATCATGGTTGGACAGAAGGGTAGGTTGGGTGGTTTGACTTTACTGATTTAGGGTATGTAAACACAATGATCCTAATTTTAGTAAATTCAATATAACATTATGATACTTAACGAATAAATCAATAAGAATTCTTAAAAGTAGAGTCATGGACAGGGCTGAGGAAGGGGCAGTTTAGTAATTTTACTCCGTAAGAAGTTTACGGAATTTTTATTTTGCTTTAAAAGCTTTGTAACGTAAATTTGTAAGTTATAAACAAAATACACACTAAACGCAAATTTTATTTATCTTTTATTTATTTATTTTTTTTTTCTTGATGGTTCTGAAAACCATTATTTTCGAAATCACACACACCCATATACACATATATATTAACTTAAATACCAACATTGTTGTTATACGATGTTTATTAACTCGGCACTCGCACCGGAGCCAGCACCGGCGCCGGAGCCAACTCCTCAGAATTCCAATACCATTTCTTTCTATGAAATTTAACACTCTGAATCCCTCTCAGCTAAAAATTTCCAGTTCTCCTATCTATCGATATCAATTACTCAGTGAGCAAATAATCATATTCACCATGATGGCCCGTAGTTGGTCATGCCTATCTCTCCATTAGCCGGGGGGACAGGCCTCTCACTCCGCCGTTGAAAACTTGTAACTTCGCTCCCAAATTACCATCCTAAACCTCTAATGACTGTCTTTAGCTTCCAGACAGAGACGATCACCCTGATACTCGTCGAGGAGCTCCGTGTAGGCACAGGACTGTGCCGCTATGAGTCGATAGTCCACAGAATGAATGCGAAGAAGAGAGCCGCGGCAGAAAAGGCAAATACTCGCGCATT
Organism: Trachelipus rathkii; assembly: GCA_015478945.1. Lineage (NCBI taxonomy): Eukaryota > Metazoa > Arthropoda > Malacostraca > Isopoda > Trachelipodidae > Trachelipus > Trachelipus rathkii. The sequence goes on from JABUQX010128729.1 coordinate 15,799, forward strand.
TGCGTAACCAAAACCTGAGTTTTAACTCTTGCAAGAATCGTTTTTTCGACTGAGAATCGTTTCCTTCTGAGGACATCGATTTCTTCGTATCGTTAATCATAATAATAACTACCTCCTTTTCTCACCTATGTTATATGGCATGCCTTTGTAGTATGTAGGCGTTATTGCTCTGTTCTATCACTCCTTACTCTAAATCTCCAAAGCACTCACTGCGGTCTTTTTGGAGAGCCTATATAATGCGTTGTCGAAATTCGAGTTATTATGAGCGCATTGTCTCTCAGGTAAGCCTAAAATCTACTCCTCAAAGCTGCAAGGAACTCAACCGCTTACATTCATATTGGTGAGCGTTTATATCGCCGAGTATATCACTAATATATTTTCACCTTCCGACCTACCTCACTCACTAGCGTCGAGGGTAGAGTTAAACTCCCTATATACATCCTATGAATGAACTTGAAATTTTACGCCTGTTATTTGTAGCTTAAACCCATAACATAGTAATTATATAATATCCCTATATAAGTATTTACAGTAACGATATAATCTCTATTCCTTATTACCTTAATCGAAAAGGGTGGTAGGCGGCCAACAGGAACATTACTAATCTAATATTATTATATTGTATTATATATTAACTTTATTTATTTATATTATTTATATTTATTTATTATTCTTTTTTGAATGATTTTATATTATAACCCGAACTTCCTTCACATGTAGACTATAGAATTTATATTCTATTGTGAACTAAGTCGCCACTATACAGTTTTCCAATAGAACGATTTAACGTAGTACTTTTTGATCACAGGTCAAAATTAACGAACTCACTTAATTAGCCCTTTCTTCTCCCGTGGAGTATAATATATATATTATTAACGCAGAAAAGGTGCGAGCTATTAATAATATATATGTAATAATACTTATATATATATTTTTTTTGTCATATAAAAAATAAAATATATTAAATATATATATTTAATATATTAATATATCATATATATATATTAATATTATAATTAATATATATATATATATATATATATATATATATATATATATATATATATAATATATATTTATATATATATATATATTATATATATATATTATATATATATATATATATATATATATATATATATTAATATATAATTATATAATATATAAATATAACTATATATTAAATATATTATATTAATATAATTATATTATATATAGAATAGAGTATAGGGTTGTTGGAGAGATTGAGAGCTTCTATAGACACTTAATTTTAGGATAATGAAGCTATTCCCGCCAGAATTAATTGTACAACGAGTAGAATCGCCGCAATATGAGAGATCGGCATGAGTCCTCTATTACTCGTGTGTATAGTATTGACGTTGGTAGTGGGAGAAACTTATAACTTGCATGTTTGAGGCCTCGAAATGTGCTTTTTGCATTTACAAGGGTATGGAGCGTTCCGCACATATGTTTGCGCATATATTTGAGAATACCTTTATTACTAGTACCTTATTGCTCTAGCAGTATCATACACATTCTAAATTATGCACTCTTGGTAGGGACATATGTGCCTGGCATTATAATCACACACTATCCAAATGCTACATTAAATGTTTTCCTGGACAGCCTGAGATAAAGAGAGGTATTTGATAAGAGAATGAGGATTGGTATATATTGAATAAAATTTATATCTATATTAATTTGATTATAAATCTTCTTTTAATTAAAATTTCAGGGAAAATGTCAATAATATAATTAAAATTACATCTTATAATAATTGAATAATAATAATAATAATATAATTAATACCAATTTTAATATTAGTGCAATATAATTAAACATTAAAACTTGAAGTATTAATATCTGGAAAATAATTAAGCTTAATACTCACAATATAAATCTATGATAATGTAGAGTATGTAAATCCACATATAGCACATATAACATAGCTTATGTGTTTTTTTTTTCGCAGTGTATTGTGTCTGAATTTAATAAATATAATTATTATGCTAATAGATTATATTGAACTTCACATCAACAAATAAGACACTATAGGTCTCTATATGAGAGTCTTATTATATTATATTCCCAAATTTGGTTTCATTATTATAAATCTGATTATGAATATTTATACTTAATATAAATAATGAATAAAATAAATCCTTCTAAAAAACTACAGACTATATATAATAACAATTATTTAAATAAAATTTATTTGTGTACTCTATTATTATTATTAGTAAATATTTATAAAATTGATTCATATTATTATTATTCATCTCAGTATATTATTATTATTATTATTAATTTCTAATTAAGTCTAATTATAATTAATTTGCATTTATTTCCACTAACACCATTCAAATCTTTATTAGAGTTGACTAGAGTAAAGAGAGAGAAGCATATGAGAGTAGTAGATAGTAAGTTAGATGAGAATTTATAGTAGAAGTATTATGATGATTACTTATTCTTGAGTATGAGAGAAGTAGAGATAGTTAAAATTATTAGAAGATTAATTTGAAATGAATAGTAGAAGGTTATGTAAGTAGACGAGTATGAGATAGTAGAATGAATGAGAGAGATGAGAGTTAGAGAAGATTATGATGTATATATTGAATGAATATATTAAAGTTATTATAGTATGGATGAGAGAGAGAAGAGAGAGAGAGATTAAGTTATATTATTATTATTATTGAGATGTAATTAATTATATATTAAAATGTATTATTATTGTTAATTATTATTATTATGTATTATGAATTGTATGGAGAATATTAGTTAGTTAGATTATTATTATTATATATATGAGTTTTAATGATTTGCGCTCGAAGAAGATTGGTTGATTGAGAATTATTGAAAGATGATTGAGTTATATTTTATTAATTGATATATTGATTTATTAGTGTAATGATTATTATTCATTATTGATTATTGATTAATTATTGAATTTTATTATATAATTCTGAATGAAATGAATTCATTATTATTATTAATTATTAATTTGACTTTTATTCACATTGAAATTAATTATTAGTATTATTTTATTAATTATATTAAGTTATTATTATTAATTAAAAATGTATTATTATTAGTATTAATGGATTGATATATTAATGTATTATATGATTATGTATAGATAATTAAGATGAACAGAAGAGCCTATGGATCACGAGCCAATTATGCTTAAAAGAGAGTAACAACCGCTTTCATAATTGAAGTATTATTAGTAGTAAATAATTAATTATTATGTATATTATTGAATTTATTATTAATTATTAGAAGTATTATGTATTATTAATTGTATATGATTAGATTTAAGTTAGAAGTTATTGATAGTATTAGTTATTAATTATTTTATTATTAAATTGATTGAATGTCTTAATTAATTATGTAATGTATTAAGATGAAGGAATTGTAAATTAAATGATGGCGAGTTATTACGAACAAAAGTACATGACGAAACTAGTTTTTGTCTGATAGTTGATTTAAATATAGTTTTAAGAATGACAGCTGTAAGCGTACCAAACTAAACTTTGCTATATAATAAGCTTTGAAACTTCTTGTTCTGAAGTACGATAAACCTAAAACTTACCAATACCCTTCCCACTATCCCAATCTTAAAGACATATTTACGCTAATGTTGAATTGCCTCGTTATATTCTTTTCATTAATGTGTGTGGTGTGTGTGTGGTGTGTGTGTGTTGTGTGTGTGTGTGTGTGTGTGTGTGGCAAGATATTTTTTGCTACTAAATAAGTTTCAAGTGACATTTTGATTTTGAATTTAAAACTTTATTTGATAATTTAAAATTTTATTTTCTCATCAATTCGTTTGGATTACATTCGGATATATATTTATTACAACCTCAGTCTTTTAGAGTCTGTATTTATTAATGTTGCTTTTAAACAATTAATTTCTTTTCAGTTTTAACTTTTCTTTTAGATTATTTTAAATAAGTTAATTATTTTATGGGGCCCAATGAAGTAGGAGGTGGAGGTGTAGTCGTAGCCCAGATTCGTTTTCGAAGTAAGCTCTCCTTCAAACATATTTTCGATCGTGATTTGTTGTTGTTGTGACGACAAGTTTTCATGCACTCTCGTTCCTATTATTTTATATCCATCCATCCATTCTCAACGTGTCCCTTTCTGAACCATAACTGGGAGTAAGATGTTCAAACCTGCATCGGGAATGCGAGGCTTGCATGAGCAGTTCTAGGGTATAAATAAGTAGTAAAGGACCGAACCTAGTTACCACTATATACAGAAACTGCGGTGGAGGAAGAGGATTCAAAAATATAAATAATAATTATTTCTAAAAATAAGGGAGAAGAAAAATGACTAAAAGACTGCATATCTGACAACATACATACTAGTGCTGGGGTCGGAGGGATGCACAAAATCCCCCTAGTATTGGTTCCTATCACTATATTTTGTCCCAAGTTGAATCACTAGGAACATAACACCATAACAAAAATCAATGTCCCCCTTTAATTCTATTCTGTACTAAAATTATTGTAACATTTTTGCACTCTACTGCAGCTTTAATATATATATATATATATAATATATATATATATAGAAGTATATAGATTATATATATGATATATAATATATATATTTATATAATATAGATATATATATATATATATATAGTATATAATATATATATATTAAAGAAAAGTTCACACCATACGGACAGGTGCCTTATCGCAGGAGTGACCTAGTAATTGAGTGAGGGAGTTGGATAGAGAAAGGATGAGACTGTGTAGAAAGGCGTGTCACGCGAACCCTTCTCAATACTGAAGGTATGCGATTAATAAGATTAGAAGAGCAGTGTGCCAGTGTCCATTGTAATAGGGATAGAATAAATAGAATGACGCAACAATTGGACGCGGCTTGAACGAGAATGGAGAGAGTTAGTGAGAGTAGAAGAGTTAATGAGTTAATAAGACGAAAAGTATTAGACTCCACCCTCAAAAAGAGCTTGTGTGAGTGGAACCATCCAGATGTGTGAGGCGTACACCATACAGGGGCGAACGACACCCCTATAAAGAGCAAGCAATTGGGGCGACGTGAAAAAATTCTGAAGGCCCCTCAGAACACTCAATCTCTTAAGAGCTTGTTTAGAAAAAGAAGTCCAGTTAAAATCACGAGAAAAGGTTTGAGTTGTGTTTGTTTCGAAGATGTTATAGTTGTGTGGGAGATTATGTATAGTATAAAGATGAAGGAACTGAGTTTTTGAGGCATTGAAAATAACTTTGATTCCAATGCCCCAATTAAAAATTCGAAAAAAATCAGAGGATAGTTCTAAACTGTTAATTGTTGTTGAGAGGAACGTCTGTCACTGAAGGTGGTGGAGTCGTCGGTATAGGAGTGAATAAGGTGATGAAGCAACATTGAGGGACAACACTATTTGCTTGATTTAAAGGATGAACTGTGGCCGTCTACAATAGCTGCTATAGAACGACCGGAAAAGAAATCGGAGAAAAGGTCATGGAAGGAAGGATAGATACCCAAAGAGGCAAGCTTAAAAGTCAAAGCTTTGTTCCAGACTCTCCCGAAAGCTTTAAATATGTCCAGCGACCCGGCGAAAGATTCACTGAAATGCCGACAGGAAGAGGGCCAAAAATCGGAAAAAAGAGAAAGAAGTTCACCAGTAAAATGCTTCTTACGAAAGCCATACTGGCGATCAGAGATATGACTAGAAGAATTGAGATGTTCCTAAATCTTCATGTTAAAGATAGATTTCAAAATTTTAGATATAACAAGTTAAAGAAATAGGATGATAATTGGAGGGTTGAGAAGGTTCCCTTTTTTTACTGCACAGGCTGAATAAGCGCACGTTTCCACCAAGAATGGAAGGTAGAGGTAGAAAGACGGAGACGGAGAAGGAGACGGAGACGGAGACGGAGACGGAGACGGAGACGGAGACGGAGACGGAGACGGAGACGGAGACGGAGACGGAGACGGAGACGGAGACGGAGACGGAGACGGAGACGGAATAGTTTACCAAGAGAGAATGCAAGCTCGCAAGCACAAGTTTTGAAAACCACATGGGGAACACCATCAATACCTTACGCCGCCTTAGTGTTAGCTCAGTGAGAGTAGAAATAACATCCTTAGAAGAAATTACAATATTAGACATTAATGAGTTTTAAGGAAGTGTAGAAGGAGGAATACCTCCGAAATAAGAAGAAAAGTTTTGAGAAATAAGGTTAGCTAAAACGAAAGGTAAAAGGCAGTTGTGCCGTTGGAAAATACTAGAGAAAGGAAAGTGGAAGAAGCAAATTTAGAGTTAACTTTTTTTCCAAAATGCTATGAAGGACTTGAGGAAGAGGAACCAGTAAGATTATTGCATTTTCCACGGAGAAAAAAGTTTTTAGTGTCATGGGAATAGATTTTGCACGATTCCGAAAGGAAAATAAGTTGTTGGAATTTCTGGAGTTTGAGACGACGCTAATTCGTGAAGGCAGCGAGCGAACCCGTAGCGAATCGAACGAGAACAAACTGAGTTAAACCAAGGTTTGTTATGTTTAGTTGAATGGGAAGAATATGGAATGTACTCTTCCGTGACAGATAGAATCCCGTTGGTAATTCGCTCAATACACTCCAAAGGACTCCTCCTACGGAAACAGCATTCATTCCATGGGAAATCAAGGAAGTACCACCACAAGTCCGACTAGTTCGACAGTAAATTCTACAACTCCCCTTTCATCAGAGCGGAAGTTGTACAAAAAATATTTCACCGCTCTAAAGTTCGCCACCCACAATACTCCGTTTTGAACCTAATAATACCGATACGATCTCCACTCCAGCGGCTGTCGCAGATGCATTAGGCTACAGCTTTTCTAGACATTCGAGTAGTTCCCGCTATATTGAGGTTTTCTACCAAATAAAACTTAGCACTATTTCACCGGACTTCTCGAAAGTGAAAGGGGAAGATCACACCTACAACTGTTTTTTTTTTACACTTAACAAGCATCAAACTGCAAAGAGGGCACAGGCATCATCTATTACATAATGCTACGTGATATTCATCATTTTACATCAGCGTTCCTTCTGGATCTTTGCAACAGGATATGGATTGAATACATTTTTTCATCTGTGAAGACAACAAGCTTTTGTTGTCCCCGTTAACAAACCAGAAAAAAATCCGAAATTGACGGATAACCAAAGACCAATCTCTCTAATCTTCCACACCTGCAATTAATGAAAAAAATGATAGCGTCTCGCCTTCTCTCTGTTCTGGAGAGTCGCCAGATTTTCTCAAACTTCCAGTTTGGCTTCCATAATCATCGTTCAACGGCGGACTCCTGTTGAGACTGGACCATGACATTTCACTTGACTTTAAGACGGCTTAAGACACAACATGGAGAACTGGGGTACTTCTTAAATTTCACACGTTCGGCTTTCGGGGTCATGTTCCTTTCTTTATCAAAGGCCTTCTACTTCTTTGAAACAGATCCACCCAAGTTAGGTCCTCATCTGTTATGTCACGCCACTTTACTCTGGATGAAGGTTTTCTGCATGGTAGTGTCCTGAGTGTATTATTATTTGCCTTTGTATTCAATGACTTAGTTACCAACATACCAGCTACAGTCAAGTTTTCCCTGTACGTTGATGACCTGGCTTTTTGCGTTGTCGGTGCCAGGCTACCATTTCTTGAACGACAGCGCCAAATAGTCAGAGAAAATTTCACATTGGGTAGCTCCCATGGTTTCCACTTATCATTCAAGACCACATCCGTACTATTCCGGAAGAAAGGGAGGCTGGGACAATACCAACCTCCTCCCGTGAACTTAACCTCATATGGTTCACCTATTCCTGCTAATTCGCAGGTCATATTTTTGGACCTAATTCTGGATGACCGCCAGACATTGTCATCATGCGCTTGGCCTATTGCGCCATATCACCTCAAAAACTTTGGGCACTGATCCCAATCCTCTTTCACGTCTTCATATCACCTTAATCTGATCGAAGTTAGACTACGGCTGCATTGTTTACGGATATGCCTCCCCAACTATACTACATCGTTTGTATCCCATTCAGAATGAGGTGATCAGTATCTCAACGGTAGCATTCCAATCCTCTCCCAATGTGAGAATCGAGGTTGAGACTGATGTAATGCCACTCTCTCTGCCAAGGGAGTATATCATGTGGTCCAGTTATCTTCGCTTTCAAACCCCCACGCAGTCTACATGACACCATTTTTTCGAGAGGTAACTCAAACTGATTTTTAACAAACACAGTTTGAAGCGTTTTCAACTTCCTCAACATTTCCTTGCAGAAGGTGCTGATGTTATCGCATAATAAAAATTATACCCCTTGGTTTTTTCCAGCTCTCTCTCTCTCTCTCTCTCTCTCTCTCTCTCTCTCTCTCTCTCTCTCTCTCTCTCTCTCTCTCTCTCTCTCTCTCTCTCTCTCACTCTCTCTCCTTTCTAACTCCCCTCTCTCCTCTCTCTCTCTATTCTCGTCTACCCTCATATATATTTCAATCTCTCTCTCTCTATCCTATCTCTCACTGCTCCAGAGCCGTCAGCTCAGCTGCACGCAGTGATGGACGTCTCGGCAGCTAGTGAGGAGAGAGAGGTAGAAGAGAGAGAGAGACGAGGAAGAAAAGTAAGAGAGATGAGAGAGATGAGAGAAGAGAGGAGGGAGAGAGGAGAGAGAGAGAGAGAAGAGAGAGAGAGCAGAGAGAGAGAGGAGAGAGAAGAGAAGAGAGAGAGAAGAGAGATGAAGAAGATGAGAGAGAAGAGAGAGAGAGAGGAGAGAAGAGAGAAGAGGAGAGAGAGAGAGATGAGGGGAATGTGTAGAGTAGAGAGAGAGAGAGAGAGAGAGAGAGAGAGAGAGAGAGAGAGAGAGAGAGAGAGAGAGAGAGAGAGAGAGAGAGAGAGAGAGAGAGAGAGAGAGAGAGAGAGAGAGAGAGAGAGAGAGACTTTCATTTGGAAAAGCTGAAATGCTGCTTCTATTTTTTGCACCACATTTTTTTTTAGCCTTAAACTTTTGATAAAATAATTGAATAAATTTATTCATATTAATATTCACTCTACGATATTTTAAAAAAGAATAAATTATTTTAATTAACTATGAGTTATGATTAAGAATCTTTTATTTTACTAATTAAACATCAAAATAACTTATTATTATAGTCTAAATTGAAAATTTGCTTTAGTTTTTTGCTCTTGAACTGATTTTGTATGAAATTTTTGGTGTAGATTTAATTGGGCAAGCAACAAATCTTCAATAAATGTAGTAGGTTTATATCTTCTTTAAACACAATATCAGAAAAGTAAGAAAGTCTCTTCATAGAATTTTTTTAAACAATTTTTCTGGTAGAGGGTTCGAATTTTTGGTCAAAATTTAAAATTTGGTCTTATTTTTTTTCATTTATTTATTTGTGTTTTTTTAATTGAAATTTGTCAGGGTAAAATAGAAGTTAATAAAGTTTTTTTCTACATTCCCAATTATTATACTTCTGGGCATGCTATGTCCAATTTGAAATAGTCAGTACAATGATGTTCCCAGAGTTCAGATTGTTGGGTATATAAAAAATGATCTAAGGAAAAAATTGGTAACTCGTCGAATTCAATCTAGTTTGAAAATTTTATGAAAATTGGGTAAATAGTAAAAAAAAGAAAAACAAAAAGGAAAATGTTTTTACAATTTTCACCCCTCTTCCAAATATGAAAAATCTACCCTGAAATAATTTTTTATATTTGAATTTTGGTTTAGAGTAGCTAAAAAGACGTAAACCTAGCGCTTTTATCTATTATAAATCTAAATGGAAAGGGTTTTATTTTTTATTTTTTGTTTTAAATTATTTTTTGAGATAGCCACTCAAAATCGGCATTTCATATTGGGACTAGATTTATTTACTATATATATATATATATATATATATATATATATATATATATATATATATATATATATATAACTATATATATACTATATATATTTTTATATATATATATATATATATTTATATACCTATATATATATATATATATATATATATATATATATATATATATATATATATATATATATATATATATATATATATATATATATATATATATATATATAGTGTTACCTGGGTATATGTCCTTAATCCGTTCTAGATCCTTGGACTTATACCAAACAGGACGTATACCAAGAAAATTTTTCCTATAAGAATTAAGGGAGAATGATTAATCCGTTGCCATGAAAAAAATATCCTAGTGTTATTGGCAGACTATACATTGATGGAATTGTATGAAATAATTTAAACACTGCTTAATACTAAAATACATAAATCTAAAGTAATTAGATGAAATTTAACCTCACTTTATTTTGCTGAGAAGAGTCGAGTGCCTAATAGGATGGTGCTGAGAAGGGAGTAGTAGTAGTAGTAGATGTTATTGCTTGGAAGGAGAGTCTCCGCCAATAAAATTTCAGGAATCTGAAATTCTGGTGTTTTTTCTCTTTCTTCTTTTATCTCCTTTTCCATACTTGAACCTGGTTGAGGCTCACCATGTTTGGCCTTTACTAAAAATCTGTTCAAATAATTTTGACAGATAGATAGATAGATAGATAGATAGATAGATAGATAGATAGATAGATAGATAACCTTCTCCTCAGGATGTTTCGGAAATGTGACATTGTCTAGTCACTCCAGACAATGATATTACGGCTTGCTTGAGCTTTGTTGGGATGGTAGTTCTTTGCAAAGTTTTTGACATCCATCCATTTTCAAAGATTTCCTTGATCAATGAAGTAGGGACTTCCTCTATCTCCTCCTGGCGTACTGACGCTCATGAGCAGTCGTGGCTTTGTCTAGGGAGAGGTAAGCAAGGGTAGCGCGCAATATCATGACTAATTTTGACTCATACAAGTTCTAGCACGCGAGTCGTATTCCAAATAAAGGTCGTATACCAAGCAAAATATATATATATATATATATATATATATATATATATATATATATATATATATATATATATATATATATATATATATATATCTTATATATATATACTATATATGATTTGTAACCTACCTATGTATAAATAAAGGAATGGAAACATCCGCATCCTCGTTCCTCGTCTGCATCCGCGGATGTGAAAAATTAGACATTCGCAGTCACATCGATATTCCAAATCCGCGGATGTAACAAATCTGACATCAGACACATCAATAATATATATATTTATAAATATATAAATAAATATATATATATATATATATATATATATATATATATATATATATATATATATATATATATATATATATATATATAACTACTCTTCTTTATAATATATATATATATATATATATATATGATCAGCATCCCGAAGAGTTCAGGCAAGTAACTAAGCGCGGCTTACGAAAATAAATATCATTTTATTAACCAGGAGATTTTTACCACGGAAATTAAAAAAAAATAAAAAAATAACGCCTTTTAAAAATTAAAATTGTTAAAAATGTTGAAAAAAATTAGTTTTTGAGATTTTGAAGACGCCGCTTACTTCGACTGAGCACGCAAATGCCAAATGTTGAATTTTTTTTAAACTAACGAATACCACCGGATAAACAAGAAGATGGATAGAGTCGGGGTTTCTCGGCCTACCCGAGGGGACGACAGGGGGACTTCGTCCCCCTCTGTCAACTGGCTCGAACCCCCTAAAAGGATATAAAAGAAAAATAATAATATTTTCTCCAAGCGTAAAAAAAAGTGGTATTTGGCAACTTATGCTCTAGACTATTGCAGGTTTCAAGGTCAATCAGAGCGTGCACACTATTTCAAGTCTAATGTTTTTACTAAGGGTTAAGGAGTTATTAATAAATATTGGAATAAAATAAATTTTTTAAGTTTCTTTGATGGCATTAGTTGCGGAAATCAAAAATGTTATTTATTTTCTGTAGATGTTATGATTTCAGTTATCTACCTGCCAAACCAAATATTCTATATATAACATATATATATATATATATATATATCTATATATATGCTATATATATATATATATATATACCATATATATATATATATATATATAACAACAACCTTATATATATATATATATATATATAGGGACTTGATCGGCAGGAGAAATAGCATAAAGAATTTCCAAGCGGATGATGCAAAGCAACATCTGCAACGTTTTGTAACATCCGTTTTTTTGGCATTTGAGGCGTCTCGAGTGTCCGATCGACTAAGTTATGTCAGCAGCTGACTTGGTTAATGACCCCCAACTCCGAAGAAATTTGACTCTTTTGGCTCAATGATGACGGCGCGTCTCCAAAGTAACGACGAGTTTCTGAGGTCGGCGAAACCGTTTTCGGAGGCTCTGGAACTTCTGAACGGTAGAAAATTCCAAGTCATGTTGGTATTTAACTTGGATATTTCCATTACTTCGCTAAATTTTGACACTCGATATGTCGAAGTTAGGATTTCTAAGGTAGGTGAGACCGATTTTAAGGTCAGGAAGACCGTTTTCTGAATTTTATTTTACCTGAGCTTAGTGGGTTTAGTCCCAAAAGGGGGTTTCAATTCTTAGAAGGTTTTAAATAATCGCTAGACCATATCTGATGATTCCAATCGATTTATCGAGGTAGTTTACCCCCCAAATCAATGTTTAAATTGTCTTTCTACGCGCTCTGGTTGACTTATTACGTTGAAAAGCATAATTGAAAGAAAATCATTACTATTATTTAGCATTCATTCAAAATAATCGTTGTAGTAACGTGTAGGAACCGATGGGTTGAGAAATAAGTCTTATAAGCCACACTTTCCCCCTCATTTTAGGGAGCTCTAATTATCGTATCCCCACCAAACTTGCTACCCTAACAGTTGGTGACGTCAGCTAGAGTGAGCCGCGGTTTCACGCCACTAAACCCCATGTAATGGTGCTGAGCACTGAGCACTGAGCCTGGGTCGGAGCCGCTGCAAGAAGAAAAATTAAGAAATGCAAGGAATGTATAAGAGAAGAAGATGGAGTAAGGATGAAGAATGAATAAAAAGAAGTCTCATGTGCCGGAGCACATTAGTCATAGCCAGAACCGAAGCCAAAGCCAAAGCCAAAGCCGAAGCCGAAGCCGAAGCCGAAGCCGAAGCCGAAGCCGAAGCCGGAACCGGAACCGGTACTGGAGCTGGTGCGGTGCTGAGATAGTACACATTCGCTTAATAACATGATATTGCTGTCAATGTAAATGTTTATGAACCATTAGAACTCGAATTTGATAGTTTTAAGTTCCTGCAGGGAGTTTGAGCACCCCCGGGAGGGGATTCTAGAAGAAAAAAAAAGGCAAAGGCACATAGTGCAAAAGAGAAAAAGATAACGAAGGGTGATTCCAGAGGAATAAGAAACGACAATGTCCCCACACGACGTGTTGCCAAACTTGAAAATGAGGTTTTGCCTTTAAAAATGAAATAAATTCAGCTATTAATTTCTTAGATGATCAACATAGTAACCAAATGTTTCATAAAATATGAAACTTAACACAAAGAGATTTTCAATTATTCGGTCACTATTAACTGATAATTTCTTAAATGATCACTATAGCAACCAAATGTTGCATAAAATATAAAATTTAGCGCAAAGAGCTTATTATACGGCTATTATTAATTGATAATTTCTTAGATTATCTCTATAGCAGACGAATATTGCATAAAATATGAAACTTGACACAAAGAGTTTATTAATTAAACGACCATTATTAATTGATAATTTATTAGACGATCACTATAGCAGCCAAATGGTGCTTAAAATATGAATCTTATCACAACGATCTTATTAAGTATAAGTCCACTCTTTAAGTATCAGCCTTTTTGCCTAACTTAATATTTCCTTACCTAACCGGACCAAACATACCAACCTAACATGGCATAACATACTATCTTGGCTATTATAGCTTATTAATTAAGGCGTCTCTCTCTCTCTCTCTCTCTCTCTCTCTCTCTCTCTCTCTCTCTCTCTCTCTCTCTCGGCACATTGTCTTACCTGACCCAACTAAATTTTCTTAACTTTTCTAGGTACATCTAAACTAACGTCACCTGATGCTGCATACATGAGAGGGCTTCTTACTATTCACATGCCCGTCTTGATTCTAACATGTGCAGGCTTTTATTTCTATCAGTAACTCGTTTTACATATTATCATATTATCTTAACACACACAACCTATTAATTTCACAGTCCATTTTATTGCATAATATCTGTTTTACACTACACATGCTCAAGCACCAAAGGTTATATCACATTTAATTCTATATCACATCTGATAACGAGATAGATGTACAAAGTTCGAAATATATCAGTTTCAGACTGTATGTCAGTGAATAAAGATAGCTCTCAACGAATGATGATAGGTGAGTATTATTTTATATGTTTCATGTTAACTGGTAACTTTGTTTATCTGTACTTAGTTCATCATATATATATATATATATATATATATATATATATATATATATATATATATATATAGTTTTTTATATATATATATATATATATATATATTAGTGATGGACATGATCCGCATCCTTATCCTCATCCTCTTTAAGATCCGCATCCGCATCCGCATCCGCATCCGCATCAGCAAATAGTCAAATTTTGACATCCGGTCCATCACTAAATATATATATATATATATATATATATATATATATATATATATATATATATATATATATATATATATATATATATATATATATATATATATATTGTTACTTACTTATTTGTTGCTGTTTGTTATTAGTTATTATTCAGACACACACAAGCATACACCTATACACACAAACAAACACCTACACATGCATATTAATTAATTATAGAGACACTTTACTTAAAACATTATTTAACTAAACTTTGAGCTGGCTTACTGATTACATAACTGTTATTTCTATAACATCACGCATCTGTGTTCTGTTTTCTAAATGCCGTAGGTCTACATATATATTTTCTCATTTTCTTTTGTATGCGTTAACTATTATATTTCCTGTACAAGACGAAATACTTATACTTTGTTTAAAGTTTTATTTATTTATTTTATGTTTCATTTTGTTTGCTAAGTTTAAATTTTACATCTATATTTTGTTTAAAGTTTAATTTACTTATTTTATGTTTTATTTTGATTGTTAAGTTTTTATTATTTTATAAGTTTTATTTTTACATTCATATTTTGTTTATTGCTTTATTTATTTATTTTATAATTTTATTTCGTTTTGTTAAGCCTTTATTTTTCATGTTTTACTTCAGCATTTATATTTTGTTTAAAGTTCTTATTGTTTTGTTCTATTTTGTTTAAAGTTCTTATTTATTTTATGTTTTATTTTGTGTCTTAAGTTTTTATTAGTTTAAAAATATTATTCTATATTTTTATTTTTATTTTTATTTATTTATTTTAAATTTCTATTTTATATTTTATTTGGTTTAAAGTTCTTATTACTATATGTTTTATTTTAAAACATTTTATTTTTTAAATGTTATTTATTTATTTTTAAATTTTTATTTTGAATATTTTTATTTATAAAATTTTATTTTTAAATTTTATTTACTTTAAAAAAAATTTTTACAACTTTTTATTTATAAAATTTGATTTAATTTTAAAAAATTTAGAAAACATTTTATGTTTTAACTAATTTTTTTTATTAAAAACATGTACTTTATCGACCCATAAGGCAGTAAAACAGTAAATCAGTAACGGAAACACCTCACTCTACCCCACCCCTCCCAACCGGCCATGCGCTACTGCTTTACTGTTTTACATCATATATTGGTATAGCTTTGTATAACATAGCATAAAAAATAAGTTATTTGTATAAACTAAACATTAAAAATTGTTCTTTGTATAAGCATAACATAAAAATATGTTCTTTGTATAAACATTACATAAAAATAGGTTCTTTATATGCACATATATAATTTATTAAAAACATTTTGTCTTTATTAAAATCTTTTATTCCTTTATGTTTTATAGCGAAAAAATATTAATTAATAATTAAACTCCATCCTACCTCTCCACATATACCATCTATTATTCATTGTCCATTGGCTAGGCGAATAAAGTTATATTTAAGCTCAAAATAGTTGCAAAACATAATATAGAAAGTATGTTCTTTGTACGAATATTATTTATTATCAAATGTATGAATATTAATTGTTAGCAATTGTCAACATAAACAATGTTTTGACATCAGAAAAGCTAACATATAATTATCTAGGCTAAGAACATAACGTATCGTAACACACCTAAAATACATTAAGCATGAATAAACTGGTAACATTAACAAATGTTAGCAACATGTTGCTAATGTTAGCAACGGTAAAGTAGCTAACATTATTCCAAAACTTGTTCTAAATCCACTTTTCTAACATATCAATGTTAACTTAACATAGAAATATTTAATAAAACCTAACAAAAGATTGTCATAACCCAACCTATCTATCATGCTAATAAACGAACAAATGTTAACATATCAAAGTTTAAACTTATCAATAAAACTAACATAACACTACCTGAACTAAGAACATAACATAACCAAACCTAATACCATACGTACGAATAAATAACTAACATAACAAAGTTCAGCATCAATAAATGCTAACAAAACAAAGTTTAAACTTATCAATGAAGCTAACGCAGCACTACCTGAACTAAGAACATAACGTATCATACCAAAACCTAACATGCCTTACGTACGAATAAACTTCCAAAATAACATAGTTTTAATCACCAATAAAGGTAACCTGAGCTAATATATTTATAGCATATAATAACCTAACCTATCTACCATACTGAACTACGAATAATTGCAATCGTAACAAAGTTTTTAACTTATCTACAGATATTAACATAGAAATGTCGAACAGTACTTACATTACCAAAACAAAATCGGTAATAAAAAATATTATTAATAACATATTATTATTAAAACAGCGTGAAAATAGGTTCATGGTATGATCAAAATATGAAATTTATTAAAAACATTTTGTTTTTACTAAATCTTTTATTCTTTTAATGTTTGCAACGTAAATATATCAATTAATCAATAAATCAATTGATCAATATATTAAAACCCCACCTCAACGCTCTTTTCCATAAGTGATTTATTGATCAATTGGTTAAAATCATATTTAAATTTCATTTTCGTATAAACATATCATAAGGTCTTTGTATGAACATAACAAAAATTATTAAATACATTTATGGTTTTACTAAATCTTTTATTCTTTTTATATTTATAACATAAAAATATCAATTAATCATATAATAATGTTAATTTAACATCAACATAGTAATATTTAACAATGTCTAACAAACATTTATCATATCATAACCTATCTATCAAACTAATCTATGAATAATCGCTAACGTCAATGAAGTTAACATGACATTACTTGAACTATGAACATAACGTTTCATAGCAAGCGCAATATACCTTACATACGAATAAACTACTAACATAGCAAAGTTTTTAACTTATCAACAGCTGTCAGCATAGCAATCTCTAATATTACATTACCAAAACAAAATATGTAACAAAAATATTAATAACATCACATACACAAACATTATTATTAATACATTATAAAATAAGTTCTTTGCATGACAATAAAATTTTATTAAAAACACTTCATGTTTTTACTAAATATTTTATTCTTTGTTTAACAACAGAAATAAAGTTTTAACTTATCAATTAAACGAACTAAGAACATAGCATACATAACAAGTCCAACATACTTTAAGTACGAATAAATTACTAACATTGACAAAGTTCCATATATATTAGTGGTAAATAAGCTAGCATTACCCTACGATACTTAACTTGGTAATACTTTTCTATCGTATCTATAACATACCAATGTTAATTTAACATTAAAACAGCAATATTTAACAAAACCTAACAAAGATTTATCATCTAATTACCTAACTATCATATTGAACTACGAATAAATACTGACAAAACAAAGTTTAAACTGACCAGGCCTCAGTTCTTATATATATATATATATATATATATATATATATATATATATATATATATATATATATATATATATATATATATATATATATATATATATATATATGTGGAATGTATACACCGGAACCAGAATTTTTGGTTCCGGCCAGGCTCAGAACTTTCAGGACGGAAAAAGTTCCGGCCGGAAGATCCGGCCGGAACCGGAACTTTCGACTTCAGCTACACCTTACATTAGCTGCGTTTCCAGAGCCCGACTGCAGGGGCGGGCACACAGCGCACATGCATCGTTTCAGAGCCCGTTGCGTCTACGTCATGGCAATCACAGTCGAGCACCCGTTGTTAAATCTCGATTTCGGGAATTAATAAACAGGCGGGCTGCGTAGAAGAACTCTTTTACAAACAAATCTTTTTATAAAACATGTGTCGGAAATGGCTTGCCAAAATTTTTTAATATTTTAATTAACTTTCATATTAAGGATACTAATATATCGTATTATTTCATAAAATAGATACATAAAAAGTATAAAATTATTGTTTCTAATTGTAGCTGATCCGACGGGAACGCTCGGCCGTTTCCAGGTACTAAAATTTCTGTTCTCTGATTGGTTAATGTAATTTATTTCAATTCGAAGCGTTTCCGAGTTGATTTTGCACACAGGCTGTACTCGGGCTTCTGAAACGCAGCTATTTTCCACTTAAAACTTGTCTGATTAACAAGGGGAGTCTCCTAGAAGTATCTGGCATCTTCTTGTCATATCCATACTGTGAGCTCTTAGTTCTGTTAGCCAAAATTTGGATAAGCGAATCAATAAATTTATTAAGTAAAAGGAATATATACTATAGCTGCGTTTCCAGAAGCCCGATGCAGCACGTGCGCAAAATCGACTCGGAAACGCTTCGGGTATGAAAAAAATTCATTAACCAATCAGAAAACAGGAAATGTAAGAGTACCTGGAAACGGCCGGTACGCCCGTCGGATCAGCTGGCAATTGTAAACAATACTCTTATCATGGACGTATACAGGGGGAGGTAGGAGGTCACTTGTCCCCCCCTAAATCTTGGCGAAATAAAAAAAATGAACTATATATTTTTGCCAGACGACGTATATAGTGAAACTTTGAGAAAAGGAATACATCAATCGATAGATATTAAAGTAGATAAAAAATTACAAAACTTATTATTATAAATATTATATATATATATATATATATATATATATATATATATATATATATATATATATATATATATATATATAATAACAATATATATATATATATATATACTCTATATATCT
>JABUQX010128731.1:0-20000 GCA_015478945.1 Trachelipus rathkii
CCGGTGTTGATCGGCGAAGCATTTTGATTATCTTGGGGGTTCTCTTCTATGGGAGGAATATTCGGGTTGTCCTCTGAAACTTCTTTTATAAGAGGTAACTTCTCACATGAAGCGGTCTTTTCTACGTAAATTGTACAATCAACTTTTACCTTCGTGGTTTTAAACTCAGCTGCTCTCTTTGAGCGTTTTAAAGGAGGCGAGATATTCGGGACATTTTGACCCTCTCTAGAGCAAGATGCAACTTCTCCAACCTCTTCTTCTCTCTTCCTCATTTCTATTTCGACCATTATCTCTTCATTGCTCATCACTCTTCCTCTTTTGCCCCTCCACCTCTCTCTCTACTTCCATTTTATCATTTTCCTCCGCCATTTCTCTCCTCCCTTCTATGACTTATTTAGTTACAAGGTTAAAGAAAGAAGAAAATGGTTTTTCCGAGTGACTGGATGGATGAGATATATTTATATATATATATATATATATATATATATATATATATATATATATATATATATATATATATATATATATAATATATATATATATATATATATGTATTATATATAATTACGTATTATACATTTGCTTTGGTATGTTTATACATATATGATATATATATTATATAAATATATATATATATATTATATATATACTTATATATATATTATATTATATAGTTTTATATAATATTATATTATATATATATATATATATATATATATATATATATATATATATATATATATATATATATATATATATATGTTTGCTCTAATTTGGGTTATTTAAAAAAAACAGTGGGAATGAGAAGTGGATTTTAGTGGCTTGTATGGGAAGCGATTCTAAAGCAAATTTAAATGAAATGTGATAGTTATCTTATCGAAGTGAGGCAAAATGATTGAAAGGAGACTGAATAATTTGATCTTTTAATTTATGGAAGCTAATTATGCTAATTGCTACTTCCCCTTTTTTTTTTTTTAACAGAAATTAATTAAGTGCCTCTAAGACTACAACAAGTTAAACTGAGGCTTGTTAGAAGTTAATTAATTTGTAACTAATCTCGAATAAAAAAATGATCTTGAGATCTCTCTTAATTAATCTTTAATTACAACTTCTTGTACTTTAAAATTCTTTGATTGTATGATTGTAACAATTATCTACTAAAATTCTAATAAAAGAAATTTATATGCAAAAATAAATTTTCTTAATTTATTAATTATGCAAAGATTACTTTTCTTAAATTAGTTAATTAAGCAACAACAGTTTTTTCATTAATCAGTTCAAACATGCTAATGTAAACAGATTTAGAAAAATTAAAAAGAATAAAGAGAAAGAGAAACAGAAAAAGTAACTGCATTCTTTTCTTATTACTTCTTGTTGCCAACCCTCTCCTCAAGGACGTTTCCCAAAGTAAACAAAACGAAATGGTTCGTATGTACCCCACGAACTCTCAATCCCAGCGAACAATGAGTGTAGCTAATGCTTGGGTGTGTGTGACCCGATGTGTGCGTTCACCTGCATAGCTGCTCATGAAATGCGTTCGTTGGTTTGTGTGCACCTCTCGTGCACGCATAGAAATATATATATATATATATATATATATATATATATATATATATATATATATATATATATATATATATAATATATATATATATATATACATTATAATATTATATAATATATAGTCGCACTATATATATATACATACATACATTAAAATATACAATAATTGTAAAAAAATAAGAAATTTATACTCAAAAAAAAATTAATTAAGATTGGATTTATATTTAAACCATATTATATATATATATATGATAATATATTATATATATATATTATATATATATAATATATATATATATATATCATAATATATTATATATATATATATATATTCTGTACTAACTTCAATTACCGCTTGAAGAAAACGGAATTTAGGGGAAGGTAGATGTTCCCCCGTTGCCTGCAAAGCTCCGCCCTTTTTCCCTTGGAAGTTGTTGGCAACGCTTTGCTCTTGCAACCGACTTCTTCCGAATATTCTTTCTTCTGCGTGTTTGTTTGTTTCGTCTCCCTTGCGTTATGTTGCGATTTGGAAAGTTCGTTCTACTTCCTTGTTGAGCACACACAAAGACAATTTCCTGTGTATTTATGTACGCACTCGTGTGCACAATATATTATAGTATATATATAATATTATATAAATTATATATATATATATATATAATATATATATATAATATATTATATATATATTATTATATATATATATATATATATATAATATATATATCATATATATATACTAGTACACCCGTAGTACGTAAAATTACAGAAAAAAAATTTTTTAAGGGAAAAATTGGATTAATTATATATATATATAAAATTGCCCTTACTCCTTGTATTCTGCATACAGACAAACAAACAAACAAACTATACCTTCTTTCATTGATTCATTCTTCAATCATGAAAATGTTAGTACAATATGTAGCATACACTAATTAAATTCATTATAATAAATTCCCAATTAATAATTAGATTTTTTCTTAAAAAAGAAATTATTTAAAACAAGATAATAATTTTTATATTTTTAAGTAAGATTTTTAATTGAGTATTTTTATTCTTCTTAGATTTTCTTATTTCTTAACATCTGTTTAATTCAAGGGTTTTACAAAAGAAAACTTAGCTGGTGATTCTCGCTCCTTGCAAGAATCTCTTCTCGGAGGTTTTTTCTCTCATTGACTGTTTGTTTGTAGGTTGGAGGATTTTTGCTTGGCGCTAATTGGTTGGAGCGCGCAATTTTCTCCTTGGGTATTTTTCTTAGGGATTGGTTAAGTGAATGTTTTATTTATGTTATGGTTAGTACTGTAATTAGCTCTAATAGGTTGTGATTACCCTCTAAAAATTTACGTTTATTACCTTTAATTATTTTCTCAATTAAGACTGTTTTAATCAATTTTTTACTTTTCTTTTCTGACTGCGACTTTTACTTGAAGATTCTTCTGTTCGTATTCTGGAACATTTCTCGGCAATTTATGCTGAAATTGACGGTTCTGACATCAGGAGATTTTCCTGTTCGCATCCTAGCGACGATTAGCAAGTTTAGTTTTGCTAATAATTGTGCAAAATTTGCATTTCTGGCATCAGGAGATTCTTCTATTCGAATCCTGGCAAGGCTAGCAAGTTTTGTGGTGCTATTTCTTTTGGCTCTTCTTCCTTGTTGACCTACCCTTTAGATCTGGATACTTCTTCAATTAATTCCCGTGGCAGATACAATATCAATAATACCAATTTGTTGCTTCGACAATAGTGTACTTTAAGCAGGACTCAATCGGGGCAGTCTCAACACTTGACTGACTAATTAACTTTGACTAAGAATATCCATTTCAAGTTTGAATGTCTTACGCACCACTTTAGCATGGAAGAATTTCACTTCCTTATATTACTAGTTGTGGAAGAATTTCACTTCCTTATATTTTTAATTGGGGAAGGATTTCACTTCTTAAGTACAGTCTCAATCAATAGATAATTAAAATGGTAAAAGGAATAAATCACAAAACAGTTCCTATAAAGCTATTATTACAGTGCATTTCAACATAAAATAATAACAAACAAAATAACCCAAAAACATGTCCTCATTCCATTACCCATCCTTATCATCCAACTCTTTGAAATCAACCCTCGACAATCAAAATATGAACAGTATGAGAATTACACAAAAAAGAAAAAAACCTAAAAACATACAATAACAATAAGTCATCCTATCGGTAAAATCATATGGGACATATTATTATTATTATCATTATTATTATTATTATTAATATTATTATTATTATTATTCATATTGTTGATATTATTATTATTATTATTATTATTATTATTATTATTATTATTATTATTATTATTATTATTATTATTATTATTATTATTATTATTATTATTATTATTATTATTATTATTATTATTATTATTTATTTTATTATTATTATTATTATTATTTTAACAGTTATTACAACAATTAGTGTTATTAACATATTTGTAATTGCAATTATTAATTTTTACTTTATTATTACAAAATTAGTATCGTTAACATATTTGTAATTGCAATTACTATTTTTACTTTATTATTACCTCCGATGATTTCCGTTATTTGGGATCCTCCATAACACGATCCTCTTATCGAAATAGGAAACTCTTCATTGTGATGACTTTCGAACGGGTCTCATTCCACACACATCACTTCAATAAAAATAACAATCTTTCCACAATATAGTCTCTGGAAAGTTGTAGCTCATAAATTGTCATTAAGCTATAATAAAAATATAAATATATATTATATATATATATATATATATATATATATATATATATAATATATATATAATATATATAATATATATAATAATATATTATATATATATATATAATATATATATATATATATATATATATATATATATATATATATATATATATATAATATTATATAATATATATAATATATAAATCATGCTATATATATATTATATATATTGGTTGGCAAGTATGCCTCTGCACTTAAACAATATCTCGAAAACCCTTAGGAATCCTAGCCCCTGTCTTCCATTCAAGGTTAGTCTAACACTTGGTTCACATTTATTCGATATGCCCTCACGATATGAAATCAAACAGAGGAATGAGGTGTCCTCGATTCCTTCCGCAGCTCAGGACCCATTGGAAGGTGTGCCCTGACGCCGAACGTGACATTCAGGTCGTTAAGGAAACTCGCCTTTATTACATTTACCTGTAGAGGGAAAGGTACTAAAATGCAAGGAAGGAACAGGATGAAACCTGTAAGTTACTAAGGCCCGCTTCGAGATTGTTAGCCAATCGTGAGCCGTGAGAAAGTACCGTTGAGGAATCTAAAGTATGTAGACTAGCGGACGCCTGACTTTGTAAACAATTGTTGCATGGATTTCTTCATTGTTCCAATACTTGTTCCAAGTATTCGAATTCCGATATCGACCTCTCCTTCGAACTTCAGACTTCCCAAGTCTTGTTTCCATGAAGAATCATTGCATATTTCTCAAAAAACAATCTTGGAAATTAAACAAGAGTACTGGACATTCAAAAGAAAAAGGAGTCCAGGTTTTAAACTAAAGTTCTCCTTAGAACGTTGAAATGAAACTTAAAAAAGTTTAACAGGAGTAAGAAATATTGAAAAGAAAAATCAATGTCTAAATTATATACCTCCTGTAGAGCGTTAACACAAAATGATTAATATAAGGAAAATTCTATCATTTAAATTTTAAATAAAATCATCTTGTAAGAATGAGAGTGTTTTCTTAAGCTATTTAGGTAGACAACTAGTTAGAATTCAGACGGAAAATAAGAAGCTTTGTGTTTGATGGAAGCGTCATAAGAATGTAGTTTTTCTTGGTTTTTCCAATCATAAAAATAAAAGTGTGGCATTGGAACAAGGCATGGTTTTCTAAGATACTTTTAATGCTCTATATGTTTCTTATTTAAACTCGGATGGGGTTTTTACGAAGAAATAGTTATTTAAACATCATTCGTAAATTCCGCAGAGTAAAGATCTTATGGAAAACGTTGGGGTTTTATCGATCTCAAACCTTTACATATTTATTAATTTTATAAGTATATTACGTTCCAGCTCTCTTCTATTCTATTTCAAAAGGTCTAAAACTTATCTCGGGTTCTTGTAATTTTTGGTTTATTAGTTCTACGTTAAAATGTTACTGTTCATGTAAGTCGATAATTTCGAATTACTTTTTCCCGTTTTTTACAAACCAATGTTTTATTCTTTTAGTTGTTAGTAAAACTGAAAGAAAAAAATGGCAAGGCCTTAAAGCTTTTATTACCGTGCTTTGAACTTTAAAATTCGTATACCAGTTATAGGAACCGTTTAGGTTTTAGTTTCTAAACTACTTTAAACACTATATAAGCAATGAACGTTTATAATGAAAATTTTATGACATGCTAAGCACTAGTTTTCATTCTTAAAATTATTGATTATATTTAAAGCTTTCTAACTTTTAATCTACAAAAAAAAATGTGTTAGTAGCAATCTTAATTATAAGATATGAGCATGCTTTTGCTCTAATGGGAATCTATAAGAAATGTTAGTAATAAGATTATTAATATCCAAGAAGTCATTAGCAGAATGCTGTTCACAATTTTAAATAACCGTCAGTAGTAAAATTGTTAGTAGCGATGCTAATATATGAATATTGATACAAAATGTTAGTGGAAAAGTTTAGTGTAATAGGTTCTATGCTATGTTAACCCTTTCGCTGCTGAGGACGTCAACGTTGTCGGCACGCGTAATTGTGATTAAAGGACTGATGCCGACTATATGTGTCGTCATGAAATCGTATTCGTCTCTTATACGAAGTCAGGCCATGAAACTTCTTTGGTTTTCTTTTCTAATTTTTTCTTTATGACTACATATTAGGTTAGTAAGCTTTTGGGCAATTTTAAGAACCTGTTTGAGCATATAATCCTGGCCCCGCCATTCGAATCTAGTTAGTATGGACCAAGCGCCATCAGCATGGAGATGTTTCAACAGCCTGGTTTAATTGAAAATTGGCTTATTATTCTAGATGCTTGGTGGTTTTATCATTGTATCCCCCTTATCCCCCATCCCAATGACTTCTTTTACTTGGGAGCCCCTCAATCAATTCTCTTTTCTTTCCTTCCCCTTACCCCACCCCCTTACCCAACCCCAATGTTTACAAAATTTCATCATTTTATCTTGCTTCGTACTTCTTGCTTCCTCTTCCAGAAAGGATTTTTCTCATGTCCTCTCTTCTTTATATATATATTATATATATATAATTATATACTATAATATATATATATATAATAGTATATTATATATATATATATATTATATAATATATGTACTATATATATTATAATATATATATAATATATCTAAATATTATATATATATCATATATATATAAATAAAGAATAGAGAAAAATCTTGTTTAATCATCGGAACGGTACTTATCACTTTTTTACAAGATTATTATACGGTATATATAATATATTAATATATATATATTATTATATTTATAATATATATATATATATTATAGTATATATATATATATTATATATATATTTATATATATAATATATAACTATATATATATATAATAGTATATATATAATATACGGGAAAAAAAATAAATACAAACGCTGACCCAGCACTGACACAGCGAAGATAAATAAATGTGTGCGTATTTCTACCGTCACGAGCGGTACAAACGCTGACTCAGCTGGCGCAGCCAAAGGGTTAACAAGAGTGTTAATACTACTATTTTCTTTTCCCTTTTTTATGACTACTTATCTAGGTTAATAGGCGTGCACTAAAATTAACGCAAGTTGTTAATTTTTTAACAAAACGAATTTTTGTTTTTACTTTAAAGTAAAAGTGTTAGTGCCATGCATTTAAGTAAAAATTAATATTAAAAATGGTTAATCTTTAAATCTTAGTATTTAAAATATAGCTAACTAAGTTTATTTAAAACAATGTTAGTTATTTATTCATTAAGATTGTTGGTATCTTTAAAAAATAATCATTGGATGTGGTAAACATCTTAATCGTTGAATGTGGTAAACAAATTGGTGGTATTGTTTTTATTTTATTTTTTAAAAGAAATCTTTTCTTTTTTGAAATGTGATTTTAAATCATTGGGCCCCCCCTTGAAAACATCAGACTGGGAAGGTCTCGTTAAAAATAAAAACAATCAAATGATTGATGGTTCGAAACCAACAATTTTTAGAAGCAAATTAATGTTCATTCGCTATATTCATACCTTGGATGCGAAATTAAAAGATTTAGTAATTTTACTTAAAGACTAGTAATAAGAAACCGATTAGGAAGTATACTTAAAGACTAGTAAAAAAATATTTTTAAACCTATGTGTTTTGTCTTCACTATTTACATAAGATAGACTCAAACGTGTAAATTCTTATCTAACGCGTTCTCTCGTCTCAACTAAATTTAACAAGTACAAGCAGGACAATTTAGGTCTTTTCTAAGTCCTCTCTGTCTCTACTTCTAAGTTATTACATAAAGCGGGGTTCAGACTGTGGAATCTTCACTATAGGCTCCTTATTGGTCTTTAGCCTCAGCTTCTATGTCAAGTAGAAACGCTGCGATATCTTACAAAACACAATTAAACATAATCAACAACTGTAATCTAATTTAAAAAGTCTATATTATGGGATAGCTATAATAACTAGATTATACAATAAAGTTGCCGAACAAGTAAAATAAAAATTGATTACATGCTAAAAAAAATATATCTGTCTTATATTCTATATGAATAGGATGTACATTTATCATTGGTAACTTCGGCTCTTTTATCATTTTTCCGGGGCTCCCTCTTGCCTACCTCAAGGTAAGGTGCCCACTACGTTGGCCTCTCAGCTTATACGTAAGAGTTTAGACCTATCACTCTTTCTTACATCACTCTGAACCAACTGAAAAGAAGCTCTCAGTCTTTCCCAAGCTATGAAATAAATTCGGTACATCATCAAGATCTTAATCCAAACTACCTTAAGTAAAATGAATGAACAAGACAAAATATAAAGCAAGCTATATACTAAACCAATGGATCTATTCTCTCATATCTGCCTAAATTTCTACCAGTTTCTAACCTCTAGGAAGCATTTTCTTTCTTTTGGCTAACTTTTAGCTTCTGTGACTCGAACCAACACAGTTGCGAATAGTACTTCAGGCACAAAAGTCGACTATGCAAAAGTGATTCCCGCAGAAAAGTTGAGTCACAATTTTGACTTCATGAATGAGATTGTAAAACTTTTAGGTCAGGAGAATAAGATTTAAAGATTGGTCGAAAGCTAATATAAACAGCATGATCAAATAGGCTAAACTGAAACATTGATTTCTTTTTTAAATTGGAACAATCGCGCGTTTACTCTTCCTTCATCCCTGGCTTTCTGCTGGGGTACGTTCCTGTATCTTAATCCCATAGAAGAAAGGTGTTTCGGGAAAGAAAACATTCGACAAATTCTCAATATTGAAATCAACTACTTAAACTTAAGACAATGTTACGTACTTCCTTCCTTCTCTACTCCAAGAACTTACTTAAGAGCGTACTTTTACGACTTAATTCTCAAATAAACAGAGTGATTTGGGGAAAAATACGTGCTGAAATCTTTAATATCTACAAAATTTTAAGCAATACATTGACTATACGTGTCAAAAAACAAAGATAAAGTAAGCTTAAATAAGACTAAAAACTAGGAAGTCTAATCTTTAAGAAAAATCGAGACAAGTTTTTCACTCTTTTTCTTTCTTTTTCTCCTGTTTTTTCTCAAGAATTCAAACCAACCTTCAAGAATTTTGGGTACTTAAGGATATATTCTAATGAAAACATGTGACAAAGTCTCTTGTAAACGAAAAATTGACCATCTTAGAATTATCTAGCCGTATAAACGGTTCACTAATCCAAACTATTCATGCAAAAAGAATATAAAAATGGAATGCTTAGACTATTGTGCTTACTTAATCCACTAAAATTAACTAAAAAGGACATCGTTATCTGTTCTCTCTCGTCATACTGCATCTTCCTATATACTCCACGGAGTGAGATGAATAGTAGACTTGTTACATGTCGTACTCAATCAAGCTCAAATAATAGGGGTATGTTAAAAGAAAACATTTACCTAAATCCTTAAAGTTGATCACTTATCAATTATATCTCTAATCCAGATTAATCTTAAGTGTAAAAAATAGCAATATACATATAAAATAGCGTGCATTTGCACGAATCAAGCATATATTAAACAAAGAAAACATATAAAAGAAAGTTCTTAAAGCAAATATTATGCAAACAAAAGCGCTCGAACAATCTAATGTGTTCAGCTTCAATATCTCTTTTTACACTTTTCTGATCTATTTTCCTTTTTTCGTTAGGATATTCCACAGATTCTGTTCACCTTTCTAGGTATCCTACAAGTCGGATAGTTCCCTTTTGTTCCACTTTTCGCTCTCAAAGCTTTCACTAAATTCATTGGAGACTAGCTCTCTTTCTCTATCACCTCGGGATAGTAAATAATCATCGCTTAGAAGGACTGCCTTTTACGTTGGGATCTTCCTTAAGCGGCATCACTCAGAGGATGTGTTCAAGACCTCTTTCGTGGAGACAAATCATCGCTTTTAGAGGGCATGCCCGTTGTGTTGGGACCTCTTTATGCGGCATCACTTAGAGGATACGCCCTGTGTTGGGACCTCTCTCGTGACTCTAAAAATGGCTACATAGCTTATTGTCTTCAAAGACTTTTTACGAAACAATGGCTTTCTTGTTAAAGACTTTATTTGAAACAATGGTTTTCTTGAACTGAATCTGTATTTTATCCTACTCATCAATGAGGCATTGAAACGATTTGACAGCTAATATGCAGCTCTAAGTGACTAATTGTCTTCTTTCCTCTTGGTTGTTCTCAAACGTGACCTATCCAATCTCTCTTTTCCTTCCAGAGTGAACCTTTTATGACTTCTAAATACTGTTTCCTAGCATACGCTTTTCCTCAGCGCTGCGACCAGTGAGAAGTCGTTTCCTCCGACATTATTCTCTTAAGTACCCGGTGCTGCCTTCTAGTATACTTTCTTCCTCAGCGCCGCGACCAGTGAGAAGTCGTTCCTCCGACCTTATTCTCTTAATTACCCGGTCTGGCTGGAATCCTTCTAGGATACTTCACCTTTTACCTCGGAAATTACTCTTTTCACGGTAAATACCTTTCACTAATCAAGTCAAAGCGGTCATCTGAAACGATGGAGATATTGTCGCCAAGGCGGCCAAAAACTTCATCTTAAACTTTTAACCTCCTATTGGACATTAAGGTCTCTCTTTAAACCTAACATTTAGACGTATGAAAACAAAGAATGAAATTTACTTTAGTGGAGTTTCTTTTCAACTTTTGTCATATTCTTCAAAACAATCTCAATAACATAAAATTTTAACGGCCTATTTGAAAGGTTGTCAATCTTTCGTAGAATCTGTGCCTGTTAAGGATTTTATGTCACTTTACTTTATGAAGGGATTTCTAAGTTATGACAATGAAAATGAAAGAAGATCAATTAAATCGATTTCAGGACAAAAATGAAAATTTAATGCTGCAAATGCTGGAACTATCTGTCCGCTATCTTTTTGCTAATTAAGAAAGAAATATGCTATCCGACTAATTCTAATCAATAGATTAAAGAAATAAACTTCAATTTTCGCAAAATGGTGTCTTGGACATATATATATATATATATATATATATATATATATATATATATATATTATATATATATATATTATATATATAAATATATATATATATATATATATTATATATATATATATATATATATATATATATATATATAATTTTAAATTTCTTATACTTAAGAATGGAACAAAGTTATCATATAAAACAAAATTAAGTTAAACGTCATCAGATAAATAAACAAACTTGTACATTCTTTCTTGTGTTTCTTTCCGAACCAAAATTGGGTCTACTGTTTTCCTCTCTCTCTCTTCAACACTGACAGACCTGTCAAAGCTCGGCAGCATCTCGATCAGCTCAAAAGAAGAGGATCGATTCTCTCTCTTTCGCTCTAAAAAGGAATACAGGTAATTAGTAAAAATATTCACACAGGCCCATATATGTGGGTATCATATATGGATAAAAATTGAGCATTATATTTAGCATCCGGCATCTTACATCAAGGGGTTCAGCGGGAACTATTACCGGCCTATACCACACATGCGTTTCTCAATACGACTTACTGTCACTTGAACGGCGGGGATTCAACTATTCAATGCTACTAATCCCTTTCGAAGCGTCCTGGGGATCACTCTATCCCTGGCTTCTGGGAAGCAAACTTAAGGGGACCCTGTACTTGCCCAACCCTTACTTTTTAGGGTAAAAATAAAAAATTTCACTTTTTTTTTTTATTACTTTAATTATTAGAAAATTTCCTCCTCTACATCATGGTGTAATTTTTGTTTCGAAATTCCGAAAGGCTTTAATATACACGGAATATTCTTTTATAGTGTGCCCAATACTAAACAATTCAATTTCCAGGTTCGAAATTGCAATTCAACTTTCCAGGATCTTTCTAGGTTTTATTTACATTTTATAATAAATTTTCGCAAACTCAACCCAAGATCAAGCTCTTTCTCAATCATATAAATGTAGTCAGGGTCGGAGCCGGAAGCCGTAGCCGGAGCCGGGAAGACGGAGCGGAGATAGAGCCGAAAAACAAATTTTTTTAAAAAGAATTTTTTTGCGGTGAAATATATTCTGCAAAGATGGAGCTGAACAAATTTGAGAATGAGCTGATGGCCAGACGCCGGAGCCAGAATTCAAGAGCGGGACAGCCAGACTTCAGAAGCCGAACCGGAGCCGGAGCCGGAAACAAATAACACCTTTTTTTAAAGAAACTTGTTTTTGCAGGTTAAAAATAATGCTGCAAAGCCGGAGCTGGAACTTTTCTGAAACAATGAAAACGGAGTTCGAAGTTGAGCCGGAGCCCGGAGTCGGAGCCAGAGCCGGATCGAGCCGAGCCGGAGCCGGAGCCGGAGCCTGGAGCTGGAGCTTAGAAATAAATTTTTATTAATTTTGCAGGTGAAACAGTTATTTTTTTGAGTTGAGCTGAACAATTTGGAATAGGAACCGGAACCGGAGCCGGAGCCGGTGCGGGAGCCCAAAGGTTTATAATTCAAAAAAAAAAAATGTTTTTTGCTACCAAGGATATTTTATCGAATTTAGAACGCTGAACTATTCTGAAAATGAAAACGACAGTCGGAGCCGGAGCCGGAGCCGGAAGCCGGAGCCGGAGCCGAGCCGGATCCTGAAGAGCAATTTTTTTTCAAGAATTTTTTTGCAGACCAAATTAAGTGTCCACGAAGTTCCAGTTATTCAGGTCTGAAAAGAGCCGGAGCTGGAGCCTGACCCGCAGCCCTACCAGAGCCGGAGCCGGAGCCGGAACGGAGCCGGAGCCGGATAAAGGTATAAACTTATTTTAAAGAAATTGTTTTTGCAGATTAAAATACCTTCTGCAAAGAAATATGAAAACGAAAGTCGGAGATAAAAGCCGGAGCCGGAGGCCGAAGCCGGAGCCCGGAAGCCGAAGCCGGAGGTCGGAGTCCGGAGCCAGATGCGGATCTGAGGAACAAATTTTTTCAAACAATCTTTTTTTTTACATTGCCAGTTATCTCAACAGATTGGAGATTAAACAACTTTTAGCAAAAGGAGCCGGATCCAGAGCCAGAGCCAGAGCCGGAGCCGGAGCCAGAGCAAGAGCCAGAGCCCGGATAAACAGAAAGCCTAGGTAAACGTATAAATTTTTTTTAAAGAAATTGTTTTTTGCAGGTTAAATACTTTTGCAAAGTTTGAGCTGAACTATTCTGAAATGGAAACAAGTCGAGCTGGAGTCGGAGCCGGAACCGGAGCCGGAGCGGACAGCTGAAGAACCATTTTTTTTTGCAGTTGAACAGTAACTTCTTTAAAGTTGAGCTGAACAAATTTTGAAAAGGAGCTGAGCCGGAACTGGAATCGAAGCCGGAACAGGAAAGTCGGAGCCATAGCCGAGTTGGAGCGGAGCTGGAACCGGAGTTAAATTCTTTATAAGATATTTTTTGAAAGTAAAATATTTATGCAAACGTCGGAGCTGAACCTATTTTGAAATAGATACGGAGTTGGTGCGGTGCGGTGCGGTGCGGTGGCAGAGCCGAAATTGCCGCAGCTGTGGCGGTGCCGGTGCGCATGGTGTTGAATAAAAACTTTTACTGCGGCGTTTGCTGCTCTTGTTTAGGTGAGGTGAGGTGCGTAATATCTTTTACTTTCCTGAAAAAAAGAAAAAAAATCCATTCAAAATCTTTATAGGCCTTTTTCTCAAAAATCCCCCTTTTTTTCCATATCAGCTGACAAAAAAAATTCGCTAAAAAAACAAAAAATGAAGTCTATTGTGTTGAAATTTCCAGCCATTTATATATGTATAGGCGAAGATTCTCACGAAGTTTTATTCAGATTGAAAACCGTGGGTTGGTGCCAGACAAGTTTGAAGTAATGACCTTGAAATTATTTTTTGAAATTTTAAAATTCAAATTGAATATTTGATCTTACCAATTATTTTTTTATTGAATTTCAAAGGCAAATGATTATATCTTTTTGACTACACTCTATTCCAGAACTTTCGTGAAAAAATTATTGAAATATCTTAAAAAATAAAGTATTTATATGGTTTTCAGTTAAAACGGTAAAAATTCAGAACTTGCCCCTTCAGCCCCCCATAAATCCCAAACCATGAAGTCTATTGAAACGAAAACAACAGGAATAGATAGAGTAATAGTTCCTTTTTAAATAAAAAGTACTCATTTCACGATTGATAGAAACTGAAATTTCGAGTACAGCCTCCCCTTAAAACTAAGAACTATTAATGCTATCACCTGAGTTTTCCTATCTTAGGGAAAGTATTCTAATCTCACAGCTACTCCATTTTTTGGTTCTTAAAATTAAGCAGGGGAATGTCTCAAATTTGAAAATTTAAAGCAAAATGTATCAAATCTAAATTTAAACCTATACATATTTCAACGTTGACTTACACATATTCGTGTTTATATCTACATATAATATAGGAGCATAGATACTACTTTTAGTGTGTCGGTTATTTTCTTCTTTTCATTTCTGTTTTCGAGATAGCGGCACCGCGGATTTGAGCGTTTTTTTCGCCTCATAGTCATGTATTTTCACAACATATATCCATAAAATACATAAAAAGGAAAAAGGAAGGATTAGAGGAATCCTTCAAAACTCAAATAAGCAAAATAAACAAAGCAAATAAAAGATTAGAGGAATCCTTCGGGACTCAAAAATAAACAAAATTCATTTCTTACAACCCTTTTTATGCTATAGTTAGCTAAGGAAAGAAACTTGGGAAAGGTCTGACCTCTCCCTCCCTGAAACGAATGGGTTTTAGGCTTTAAACTTTATGAATTTTGTGACTGTATCGTGGAGGATTCCTAATTGAAATTCTATTCTTACATAATACAAAAGAAGAAGAAATCTCTATAAATCTAATCCTATTCAACTCATTAGAAGAATTTCTAAACATATTTGCAGGAGAGAGGCGAAGCTGCGCCTCTTTTCCCTTTTAAACTTAATATGATACAATATAAACAAACTTTTCTGAGGGGAGGGACTGGCGGGTTTCTCTTTCGTTTGCTCTCTCTCAACAGGTTTATTTTAAAGACATTGAAAGAACTAATCTTTCCTTTTTAAATTACTGAATATAAGGCTTTAAGAACTAGTTTCTCTCTCATTTCAGCCCGAGATTTACATCCATCTCTCGGTAGCGGACAAAGCTCACATCATCCCCCTTGTCATAGCTAAACTGACTAAATATGAGACCTTACATTTCGACTGAATGGGTGGCTATGTTGATGGAAAATTACTGCCCTACTTATCTCTGGGGACTCCATACACTGTAAAAGCAAGAGGAGATCCTGAATTTTCTCTTATTCTAACATAGCTTATGAATCATTTTACATAAAAACAGTGGCAGGAGACCTTCTACTAGGTAACTGCACCTCACTTTACTTAATTACTCACTGACTGTTGAGAGAGCTTTACTTTGAAAAAAGGAAAACCGTTCAGTTTTAAAGGGAGAATTTATGGGCTTCTAAGACACATTTTTCACCACAGTGAGCTTCTCTTTACAAGCATGAATTATATATATATATATATATATATATATATATATATATATATATATATATATATATATATATATATATATATATAATATATATTATACTATATATAATATTATATATATATATATATAATTATATAGTATATATAATAGATATAATATAGATATATTATATATATATATACTATATATATATATATATAATATGAGTATATATCTATACAATATAATATATATCTATACTACAAATAGATATATATCTATAAAGTATATATATATATATATATATATATATATATATAATATATAATCATATATATATATATATATATATATATATATATATATATATATATATATATATATATATATATAATATATATATATATATGGTGTGTGTCTTACTCTTTCCCTTATTCATCACTTACTTTTCTTCCCCCCGTATCTTCTTCTTCCACCTTGCCGTCACCTTTGAAGACACGCAAAACAAGGCGGCACGACGTCTCTCTAGATCGTATGCTACGGGCCCAAAACTTCCCTGGATTTGAAGTGGTTCCCTTTTTGTTTGAGGCTGGGAGGTCTTCATTACCTGCATTTGGACGAAGCAATCCTCTCGAGGTTCTCCTAGTACGTACAAAGGGATTTTGACCATCCGATCCGAATAGCATATCATCTGTCTGGCATGAAGGTTTATACTTATCATCTCACTTTCCAGAACGTTGGTCCCTAAAAGTAGATTCCATCGGCTCTGCCCAGATTCATCACCAAAAATTTCGTCCTTTGATATCTGTCAGAGAGTCTGAAGTATAGTTCGATCTCCTGATAGGGTCTATAACTACTACCGTTCAAACCTTTTAATCTGCATTTCGAAGTTCGACAGATGGCTACTGTTTTTTCCTTTATTTCCAACGCTGCAAGCGTACTCTGGGAAAGGAGGGACACCCCCGCCGCGGAATCGATCACAGCGATGGTGGCCAAGCCAGTCTGTTCTTTCTTAAAAGCAATCTCTACGTGACAGTAATAATGTCTTCCCTTTTGGCCTACCTTCTCAAGCCTTTCTGATCTTGAAGACAACTCAGCAACTGCTTGTAAGGGAGTAATAACCTTCTTTTTATACTCCTTTTGCTGTTGGGGTGAGGGGGGTAAGGCTATAGCTTCTGATGCCCCCTCATCCTCTAACTGCTCTGTGTTCTGTATTGGAGATTGAATTTCCCTTTCTTCTTCCTCCGCTTTTTCACCTGACGGAGTGAAAGGTGTGGTTGTCAACTCTTTCTCTGCTGTCACAATTAACACAGAACTTTTATTCACATCTTCCCGATCTTCCTTATCTAAATCTTTCTTTGGTAAAATTTTTTCCGCCTTCTCGGCAATCTTTTTTAACAACAGATCTGTATCAAGCTTTGAATCAAAAGTTTTCAGAATTTCGTTCCTTAGCTGGGAACCGTTTTCTTGTAGGCTAATATGGTCGAATATCTTTGCCACAACCATATAGTTGATTTTATCTTTCTCGAAGAGATATTCTATCGACTCGCCTTCAGCCTTTTCTGAGTAATCATCAATCAATCTTTTAATTTCTGTTAAAAACATAGGAAATGAGATGTTTGGAGGACCCTTATATGATACAAATTTTACCATAGTGTCTAGATAAGATCCGGTGTTGATCGGCGAAGCATTTTGATTATCTTGGGGGTTCTCTTCTATGGGAGGAATATTCGGGTTGTCCTCTGGAACTTCTTTTATAAGAGGTAACTTCTCAAATGAAGCGGTCTTTTTTACGTTAATTGTACAATCAAATTTTACTTCGTGGGTTTTAACTCATCTGCTCTCTTTGAGCGTTTTAAAGGGGGTGAGATATTCGGGACATTTTGACCCTCTCTAGAGCAAGATGCAACTTCTCCAACCTCTTCTTCTCTCTCACTCCTCATTTCTATTTCAACCATTATCTCTTCGTTGCTCATCTCTCTTCCTCTTTTGCCTTCCTCCACCTCTCTCTCTACTTCCATTTTATCATTTTCCTCTGCCATTTCTCTCCTCCCTTCTATGACTTATTAAAAGATTTTACAAGGTTAAAGAAAGAAGAAAATGGTTTTTTCGAGTGACTTGGTGGATGATATATGTATATATATATATATATATATATATATATACGCTATATATATATATATATATAATATATATAATATATATATATATATATATATATATATATATATGTTTGCGCTAATTAGGGTTCTTTAGAAAGAACAGTAGGAGTGAGAAGGTGGATTTTAGTGGCTTGTATGGGAAGCGATTCTAAAGCAAAAGTTAAATGAAATGGGTTATCCTTTTGAAGTGAGGTAAAATGATTGAGAGGAGGATTGAATAATTTGATCTTTATTTACAGAAAAGCTAAATTATGCTTATTGCCTACTTCCCCCTTTTTATTTTTTTAACAGAAATTAATTAAGTGCCTTTAAGACTACCAACTTAAAATTGAGGCTTTTTTGAATGTAATTTATTTATATTTCTCGTAAAAAAAAATTTTCTTCAACCCTTTTTTTTTTTTTTTTTTTTTTTTTTTTTTTTTTTTTTTAATTACAACTTCTTGCACTTCAAAAATTCTTGATGTATGATTGTAAGCTATTATCTGTCTAGAAATTTTTTTTTTTTTATTTATATGCAAAAAGTAATTTTTTCATTTATTTAATTATGCAAAAATTCTTTTCTTAAAATTAGTTAATTATGCAACAATAGTTTTTCAATAATCAGTACTAAAAACATGTTAATGTAAACAGATTCAGAAATAATTAAAACGAATAAGCAAAAAAGAGAAACAGAAAAAGTAACTGCGTTCTTTTCTTATCCTTCTTATTGCCAACCCTTTCCATCAAGGACGTTTCCCAAGCATAACACAACAACGAATTGGCTTCGTATGTACCCCACGAACTCTCAAAACCCAGCGCACAATGAGTGTAGCTAATGCTTGGGGTGTGTGCGACCCGCAATTGTGTGCGTTACATCTGCATAGCTGCTCGATGAAAATGCGTTCGTTGGTTTGTGCTGCACCTCTCGTGCATGCACAATAGCAATATATATATAATATATATATATATATTATATATATATATATATATATATATATATATATATTTAATATATATATATACTATATATATATATAGTCGCAACTCATATATATATACATACATTACTTAAATGTACAAATAATTAAAAAATAAGACAAAATTTATCACTCAATATAAAATTAAACCATATATATATATATATAATATATATATATAGTATTATATATTAGTATATATATAATATATATATATATTATATTATTTAATATATATATATATATAATATATATATATAATATATTATATATATAATATAGACCTATATATTCTGTACTAAACTTCAATTACCACTTAGAAAAAACGGAATTTAGGGGAAGGTAAATGTTCCCTCCGTTGCCTGCCAAGCTCCGCCCTTTCACCTTGAACGTGTAGCACTGCCTTGCTCTTTGCAACCGACTTCTCCGAATATTTCTTTCTTCTGCTGTTTGTTTGTTCGTTCCCTTGCGCGTATGTTGTCGATTTGGAAAGTTCGTTCTACTTCCTTGTTGGCACACACAAAGACAACTTCCTGTGTTTTATGTACGCACTCGTGTGCAATACTACTATATATATATATATATATATATATATATATATATATATATATATATATATATATAACTATATATATATATATATATATATTATATATATATATATTAGTATATATATATATATATATATATATATATATATACTAGTGCACTCGAAGTACGTAAAATTACAGAAAAAAAAATTTTTAAGGGAGAAATTGGATTAATTATATATATATATAAAATTGCCCTTACTCCTTGTATTCTGCATACGACCAAACCAAACAAACAAACTATACTTCTTTCACTTGATTCATTCTCAACATCATGAAATGTTAGTACAAATATTAGCATACAGCTAATTAAATTCATTATAATATTCCAATTAACTAATTAGAAGTTATTACCAAGAAACAGGCCGTGCTGGCAGGGATCTTAAGATTATATTTTTAAGTAAGATTTTTAATTGAGTATTTTTATTCTTCTTACATTTTCTAAAAATTTCTTAACATCTGTTTAATTCAAGGGTTTTACAAAAGAAAACTTAGCTGGTGATTCATCCTCCTTCAAGAATCTCTTCTCGGAGGGTTTTTTCTCTCAATTGACTGTTTGTTTTGTAGGTTG